>JAWWEU010000343.1:0-13451 GCA_035583155.1 Acropternis orthonyx | reverse complement strand
CTTCCCTCCCCTATCCTCCCCGTTCCTTTGCCTTCTCAAATCTTCCCTTCCCAAACCTTCCAAAACTTTCCCTAACCTTCTCAAACCTTCCCTTCCTAAACCTTCCCTTCCCAAACCTTCTGTCCTAGTTAAAGGGGCTAAGACCAGTTCGTCACTGTGTGGGTGTAACTAAAACTGTGTATTCTACACCCTACACTGTGTCACTTCTGATGGAATGTTAATAATGGCTGGTTGGCAGCAGCTGCCCAGGGCCCATCTGACTCTTCAAGGTACAGGGTGGGTGTTAAAGAGCCCTGTGAGACAAGGGATGTTTCTGTCTTCACACCAATGACAGCTGTGATAACTCCCCTGCGGGGAGGCATCAGCACCTCCACACCCAAGTGTGGGACTGGCACAATAGGCAGTTGCAATGACCTGGACCATCAAAGATTTCAAAAATATCCCATGACTCACACACTTAAATTACCCATTATGAAACGCCCCACCCAGAGGGAAGGTGCTGGGCATTCCCACCTGAACCTGAGTGTGTATAATCTTTGGGTTTTGGGATTTCTGGTAGCACTCATGGGATCCAGAAGAGGACCAGAATCTCAACAGGGCTGTGACTGCCACGCTTGACAAGACTGTGCCCATCATCCTCACCAACAGGTTTTTCCTTTCCTTTTACCTTGTACTCAGGGGGCCCACATGGCGCTCAGCACAGGGGCTAATGAACACCATTCTGTTCATTCCCCAGTGTGCTGGGTTGTACACCTGTTTTTGAGGGTTAAAACCAATTTTTTTCTCTGTATCATTGTATTTATTGTAATCTTTTTAGTAAATTGTAACTCTAACCTGTAATCTCTCTTGAGTTGGGTTCATTTCTCCCTCCAGTTTACCTTTAAACAAGCACACAAACTAATGGTATTGTTTCTTCTTTTTAACCTTCTTATAAAAAAGAAATATTTAAAACAATTTGCAATAAAGCAGCCAATTCCTCTGCTGATGGGGTGCCGGGGGTGGCCCTTGGTGATACAGGCGCTTTTCAGGGCCCTTTGTGATGCAGGACAAGGTGGTGCCCAGAGAGCCCCCCCGGTGACATCCCAGAGCCCACCCTGCCCCAGGAGTATATAAGGACTGCAGAGCTCAGCCCATCCCAGGAGGAAGCAGCTCTGTGGATCTCTCTCTCTCTCTCTGCTGGATGACGAAGATGGGATGGAAGGGGAGAGGATGATGGAGATGGGCAAGCAGCAGGGACACCCCAACTCCCAGCCTGCCCTGGGCCAATTGCTGGGCCTGTGGAGGAGGCCAACTGAATGTCCGATGGGCCAGAGAGGCACAGCTGGATCAATGCAGAAACCAGGATTGACATCCCATCAGCTGGATTGACACTGGAACAAGAACTGCTGTGTCAGCATTGGATTTCTGGACTGACATTCCGTCACCTGGATTGATGCTGGATTCCAGACTGACATCCCATAGGCTGGATCAGCACTGGAACAAGGACTTGTGATCTCTTTTTCTCTCCCTTTCCCTCTCTTTCTCTCCCTGCCCTGTGCTTTTAGAGTTGGTAGAGTAGGGCCTATTAATAAATGAAATTAATTTCTTATTATATATTAAAAATATATAATAATAACAACAAATAACAATAATAAAAACATTAGATGCAACAAATATTAAAATAGCAATAACCAAAAATAACAATAATAAGAAATTAATAAATGTTTAATAAAGCTCTTTGACTGTTTGTGGACCCTCTGACTCTCATTGCTCCTTCCCACCACAAGCATTTAGGAATCTTGGGTGCTCCCCTTCAGATTCCCAGCACCTCTTGGTGATCTGGGCAGTGCCAGTGGCTGCTACAAAGGTCCTGGATCCCAGCTGGAAGGAGATCCTCCTCCCACATTCCCAGATGCTCTTGGTAATGCCAATAAAATAGCAGTGACTTCAAAGTGAGGGTACTCTGATCGGTGACAACTTGTGCCCCAGTGTCAATTCCCATCAGGACATGTGAAAACCGCTTGTTCCCAAGCTACCCTCAGGGATCTGATCCATTTCTTTGTTGGCCCCCTGGGGCTGTGCCTTTGAGCCCTGACAGGTACTACAGGTCAGAACTTTCCCCAAGCCTGTCAGCCCTCACTGGCATTGCTGTTCCTGCAGTGCCAGGCTGGGACGCGCTGTGGATCCTGCTGGGCTCAGGCGCTGCTGTGGCACCATCAACCCACACAGCACACATGGAAAGGCGCACCATGGTCAGGCAGCTGCTCCACATGGGTTTGCCCAGCCCATAATACTTGGGAGTTCAGATTTATTCACTTTGAGGAGTGAAAGAGCAAAGGCTTTGAGCAAACTTACAAGCGAATTCTGTTTACCAAAGGGATGCTTCCAGCAGGATCCCAGAGTTTAATATTCCCATAGAATTTCTTCTCCAGCTTTACAGCCCCTCATGCTATTCAAGCGCTGTTGGTTTTACACTGCATTTCTACTAGCCATGGCTTAGGGCTCTTCAGATTTAGTGTTCCCCTTTGCAGTGCGCTGAGAAATGGAGGTCACTGCTCTTTTCTACTTCCTTTTGCTGAACATCTTGATTTTCCTCTTGGGAAGGACCCCACAAATCTCCCAGTTTACAAAGAGCAGCAGCACCTTTCAGGCCCAGGAGGACTTCCCAAAAAAGACCGGCACTTGATTGTGCTTGTCCTGCAACCAGGAGCTAAAGGCTTCTCAACAGGACAACTCCATAGCAATGACCTCCCTGCTCCCAAAGAGATGAATATCCCCTGTTAAACTTCACATATTCATAGACTGCACCCATTTGACTTTCTGCATTTGCCTCTTATTCTGGAGGTCTGTTTGATTACTGTTGTTTAATAATGAGGTTTGCAAGCTCTGGGAACTACATTGAGTTTTTTTTCCAGCAGGCATCTAAGGAAGTTTCCAACCTATTACACAATACATGGAATAAGAACTACAATGATTTAAGAAATTGGGACTCCAGTAGAACTGTTGATCTGTTTCATCAGGAAAAATATACCAGGGAATAAAGCCATCAGTTAATATATATAAGTCAAATGAACTAAGTCAGGTAAATAAATAGGTTATAAAAAGGAAGTTATTGAGTTATATTACTGTATAGATTAGAGAAAGGAGCCGGACACAATGACTTGGATGCTCCTTTGAATACTATTCCAGACCTGTCTTAAATGCAGAGCATTAGACTCTACAATAAAATCTTGCAAGTAATTATATCCACATAGGAAAGTAAATTGTTGAGGATCTTGACTTGGCCTGAATTTTTTTTTCCACCAGTGTGGAACATCTGATGGTGGATCAGGTAGGAGCTCCAGCTGAAGCTCTTCCCACATTCCAAGCACTCATAGGACCATTCTTGGTGTGGATCATCTGATGTTGGATCAGGTGGGAGCTCCAGCTGAAGCTCTGCCTGCATTCCAAGCACTGGTAAGGCTTCTCTGCAGTGGGAAGCCACTGCTGGGCCAGGAGACTCTTGGCAAAGACACTTTACAGAGATTTATTGGTACTGGCAGACACTTCCTGGATGACTTGAAGCTTTTCCCTGTGGCACGAAGAAAGTGAGGGAAGTCACCACCATTTGGAATTCCCTTGGGAATATCCTCAGATAGGGAACCTAATTTCATATCACAAACTGTGCAAACCTGACACCCTCAGATGTTGGGCACACCCCAAAATCCCCTCAGGAATGGGGTCCCCCCCCAGCCTCTCCATCCTCAAACTTCAGCTGTCTAATACCAGACCCCATCCCACTCATCCCACCTTTCCCAATCCCTATCCTACCTCTCCTGGGGGTATAGAGGTGGCTGTGGTACCAAGGTCTTTTAGCGATGGGATTCAGTAATTTTGAGGTGGAGTCAAGACCTTCTGGTCTGGGACTGAGCCATTTTCAGTGGGATTGAGTCATTTTGAGGCGACAGATCAATCCATCTTGACTTCTGGGGTGCAAAGGGATGGACAACCCCCCCCCCAAACCTTCTCAGAACCCCCAAATCCTCCTGAATATCCTCAAACTCCAAATTTCCCCCCAAATCCCAGTGAAATGGTGGGGGTTTACATGTCTTTATTCAATTTCTTTGTTTTTACCCCAAATTTCAGGTATTTTGAAGGGATGAAGATGGATCAAAAGAAAATCAGGGTCAAAATAAAAGGATTGATGTGGTGTTGTCCTGTGAATGTCTGTGGGGTTGGGTTGGATGAGTGAAAGAGCCTTTTCTGGAGGGGTTTTCACCCCATTGTCTCCAAAATCTTGCAGCTGAGACTTTTGGGGGTCTAAAGTCAACAAATCTACTCTTCTCAGTGAATTTCCAACATCAGTCTGTGTCCTGTTGAAGGTTCCTCCCCTTACATTCACTCAGATACCTACAGGGAACCAGGAAGATGTGGAGACTACTAGCCAGGTGTTTTCCCAGCATGGATCACTGGGAATGTAGATAATCAGGTCTGTTCCCAAGGTGGGTCCTCTGATGGTGATAGAGTTGGAGCAGTGGACAAGGCTCTTCCCGCAGCTGGGGCACTCATAGGGCTTCCCTTACCAGTGGGTCTGTTGGTATTTGGTCAAGGCTGAGCCCTGGGCGAAGATCTTCCGACGCTCAGGACACTTGCAGGGCCTCTCCCCAGTGTGGACATGCTGGTGCTTAATGAGGATGGAGCTTTGGTTTGAAACTCTTCCCACAGTCAGTGCAGCCAAAGGACCTCTCCCCCATGTGTGTCCTTTGATGCTTGAGGAGATCTCAACTGGTCCTAAAACTCTTCTCACACTCAACACACTCATAGGGCCTCTCCGCAGTGTGGATCATCTGGTGGATGATGAGTTCAGAGTTGCAGATGAAGCCCTTCCCACACTGGGGACACTTTCAGGGCCTCTCCCTGGTGTGGATGCACCAGTGGGTAATGAGATTGGAGTTGCGGTTGAAGCTCCTCCTACAGTTGGTGCAGTGGGAGGGCCTCTCCCCTGCGTGTGTCTGCTCATGTCTGAGGAGATTGGAGCTGGTCTGAAACCTCTTCCCACACTTGGGACACTTGTAAGGATGTTCCTCAATGTGCACCTTGCACCTTCTGGTGGTGGATCAGGTGGAAGCTCGAGCTGAAGCTCTTCCCATATTCCTCACACTCTAGGGCCTTTCCCAAGCATGAATGTGCTGGTGGGTGAGGAGGTCAGAGCTCTAACTGAAGATCTTCCCACATTCCAAGCACTCAGAGGGCCGTTTGCTGGTGTGGATCATCTGATGAAGGATTAGGATGTAGATATGGTTGAAGCTCTTCTGACATTCCAAGCACTTGCATGCCGGGGATTAATATCACGAGCGGGAGATGAACGACACATCAATATGATGCATATTCAAGTCCAACTTTATTCTGAGTTTCTACTGATATATATACTTGTTTTACTACCGTACACGCGTTCACACGCTGTTCATGCGCTCCTATTTGCAAAGCGATTGGTTACAGGCTGCTGTCCACGCGTCCTAAGGTTACTACTGATTGGTCGGCTTATACCATAATATTTACATTTAGCTCCTGTTATCTTGCTTGCACATCGTGCTTTTGAGCTTACATAAGCAATAGTCTAATCACAACTATGTCTCTAGTTGCCTTGTCAACAAAGGCCTATCAAGGTTAAAACTCCTTTAATATGGCCAAGGCTCCCACACTTGCAGGGCTTCTCCCTCATGGAAGGCTGCTCATGGACCACCAGGTCTGAGCTCTGGCTGAAGCTCCGGCCACCTTCCCAGCACAGGGTGGGTCTTTCCTCCTCAAAGCACCCTGGGCTAAGGTTGGAGCCCCTCCTCCTGGGGGATCTCTGGGCCTTTTCCTCCCCGCTGACTCCCTGTGCCAGGGAGCCCTTCAAAACGGCCTCTGCCACCAGAGGCTGATGGGGGGATTTGTCCTCCGTGCTCTCCGTGCTCAGCTCAGGGCCTGGGGCAGGAAGGAACAAGGACAGGGAGGGGATTTGCCTCCAGGCCACAGGCAAGGGCAAGGAGATCCCCCCAAACCCATCCTCAGCAGGATGGCGTTGGCAGTGGGGAAAGGGGCACTGACTTCCTCCTCACCTGCCTGGCTGACCTGGGGCATCTTCCACCTCCTCACAGCCTTCTACTCTATCTGGCCAAGGTTTGGGAAGGAGAAATCCTGGTTTGGGGTGAAAAACAAGGTGTGAGTGCATTAGGTTGGGGGTTACTCCTGCCCAAGTCCATCTCTAGAAGCCACTGGTCATCTTGTGTCCATAAAAACCTCCATAACAGCAAGATTCAGTCCCCAAAAGCTCTAAACTATGAAGATTCAGCCCCAAAAACACCCTTTCAGGAGTTTCCCTTCCCTGATCTTTCCACTATGGAACTCTGGGGGTCCATCCTGTCTGGGCTGCTGGTGGTCTTACGTGTATTGGTGGTACCCCCTTTCTAGAGTCCCCACCCTCTCCAAGCTACTGGGCATCCCAAAGATCCCAGGACTTCCCCCTCTGCAGTGTCTCCACTTTGAGGTCCACAGCCTTGCTTAGGGATGTGGGGAGGTTTGACAGTCTCAGGGGTCTACTTGGTTTCAGCTTGCCCTGCCTTCCTCTCCCCACTGGCCCTTGCCTTGTTTTGACCACCCCTTCCTTTTCTTTGCTTGCATACACCTCCCTAACATTGCCTTGCCTTGCCTTGCCTGACCCTGCACTGCCTTGCCTTGCCTTGCCTAACCATCCCATGGCTTGCCTTGCCTTCCATTCCATGCTATTTTTTAATTGCAACCCCCTGCCTTGCCTTTCATACCAATCCCTTGCCTTGTTTAACCTGCCCTTGCCTTGCCTTATCTTGTGTATCCCTTGACATGCATTTCCTTGCCTAGCCTTGCTTTGCCTTGCCTATCCACCCCTTCTGTGTTATTCCTTGCTTGTCTTGTTTTCCTTCCCTTTCTTGGCCTTCCCTTGCCTTCTCCTCACTGGTCTTCCTTTGCCTTTCCTACCCCTCCCTTGCCTTGCCTTGCCTTGCTTAGTCCTCCCTTCCTTTCCCAGGATTTGCCCACCCCTCATTTGTCTTGCCTTGCCTACCCATCCCTTCCCTTGCATTCCCCCACCTGGACTTGCCTACCCCTTCTTTCCTGGCATTGCTTGCCACTCCTTTGACTTGCTTTACCTAATAAAAGTAATTGAGTCCAACTCTTAAGTGAATGGCTTCCCCTTCTTCTGCCTTGCCTTCCCTTCCCTACCCATCCCTGCATTACACGGCCTTGCATATCCATCCCTTGCTTTGATTTTCCTTCGATTTCTTTGCCTTGCATGTCCTTGCCTTGCTGACTCTTCACTGCACTTGACTTTCCTTCCTCTCCCATTCCTTGCCTTGCCTTGCTTACAACTTTGTGGCCCTGCTTTGTCTTCCCTACCTGGGCCTGGGCTTTTTTGCACTGCCTACCCCACACTGGTCTTCTCTTGCCTTGCCTACCCCTCCCTTGCCTTGGCTTTCCAAACTCCTCCCTGGCCTGATTGTGCCTTGCCTTGCCTTTCCTACCCCTCCCTGGGCTTGCCCTTTTCTGCACAAATTTCACAGAAAATTCTGAGTTGGAAGGTCCCTACAAAGATCACCAAGTCCAACTCTTAAGTGAATGGCCTCCCTCTCCTCTGCTTTGCCTTGCCTCCCCAACCTTGCCTTGCTTCCCCCACCGCTTCGTTTCCTTGCTTTGCCTGCCATTAACCTCACTTGCCTTGCTTTGCCTTACCTGCCACTCCTTTGACTTGCATCACTTTGCCTACCCCTCCCTTCCTGTGCCTTCCCTTGCCTACCCCTATCTTGCCTTACCTTTTCTGCTCCTCACTTCCTGGTCTTGCCTTGCCTACCCTGCCTTCCCGTGCCTTGCTTTGACTACACATGACTTGCCTTGCCATTCTTTCCTCTACTCTCCCTTGCCTTGCCTTGCCTTACCTACCCCTCCATTGTATTGCCTTGCCTACCCCTCCCCTGCTCTATCTTGTCTCTCAGCCTCTTCCTTTGTCTTGTTTTCCCATGCCTTGCCTTGCTTTGCCTTGTCTACTGTGACCTTGCTCTACCTTGTCAATGCTTCCCTTGCCTGTCCCCATGCCTTGTCTTGTTTAACCTACCGATGTCTTGCCTTGTCTTGACTACACTTCCTCTGACTTGCCTTGCTTTTTCATGCTGGGCCATGCCTTTCCCTCCCCTCTTTTCCCTTGCTTTACCTTTCCTAATGACCCCTAACTTTGCCTTTTTTTGCCTAGACCTCCCTTGCCTTGCTTTGTCTTGTAGCTTCACCCTTGCATGGTGTCTCCTTATGTACCCCTTCCCTTCCTTCTCTCCGTTGCCTACACATGCTTTACCTTACCATACCACACCAGTCCCCTGCCTTTTCTTGCCTTGTCTTGCCCTTTCTTGCCTCACTTTGCCTCTCCTACCTCTCCCTTGCATGTCTTTGCCTACCCCTCCCTTGCTGTGCATTGCTTTGCATAGACATCATGTTCCTTTACCTACTTACCCTTACCTTATCTACTAGTCCTGTGCTTTGCCTTGTTTGCCCCTTCCTTGCTGTGCCTTGCCTACCCCTCCTCTGCCTTACTTACCCCTTCCTTACCTTGCGTGGCAAAGGAGGGGCAGGCAAGGCAAGGCCTGGCAAGAAAGGGCTGCTCATAATTAAAGTGGGGGGTGGGTAGGTGAGGCAGTGAAAGGAAAAGGAGGGGTAGGCAAAGGAAGACCATGAGGTTGTAGGCAAGACAAAGTAAGGCATGGCAGTGGAAGGCAAGTCCGGTAGTAGGTAAGCAAGGCAAGAATAATGAGGGGTAGGCAAGTCAAGGCAGGGGATGGGTATGCAAGGCAATGTAAGGTAAGGGAGGCATCGGCAGGGCAAGGCAATGGCAGGGAAGGGTTGGTAAGGCAAGGCATGGGAGTTGCAGGAAAAACAAGGCCAAGACATTTTAGAAAAGGCCAAGAAATATTGGGCATGGCAAGACCAAGAAGTTTTGGATAGGGCAAGACAAGGAGGGGGAATGTAAAGCAAGACAGTAGAAAGGAAGGCAAGGCACATGAAGGAATGGAAAGGCAAGGGACAGAGATGGCAAAGGAAAACAAGGGAGGGGTCAGTAATGAAAAATTCCTGGTCTGTCAATTCATGTGGTGCAGCATGGGCCAGTGGGTCCCACTCATCCAGTCCGATTTTACTCACGCAACTTTGAGGAAGCTCAGAAGGATATTGGAGATGGGAATAGGCTCTGTTTGTGCTGAACTTGGCATTAGAGGAAGCAGGCAAAACTGGGAGACAGCAGGTTAGGTCCCCTTCAGGCAGGTCCCCCATGTAAACACCCCATCCCCCACCCCAGCACACTAGCACAAAGGGGCGGTGTCAGCAAGTGGTAAGCAGTTAGAGCTCTCCTGCCACATTCACGGGCTGCAGGAAGGACCAACAAAAAGGTCTGTCTTTACAAGGGACCTGAAAGATCATCTTGTTGCGAAGGTTCTGCCAAGGGCAGGAGCAGCTTTGGTGCTCAGACTGCATTGAGAATTGGGAAGGTTCAGGAAGGATTTGGAAGAGAAGGTTTGGGAAGGGAAGGTTAGGGAAAGCAAGTGTTGGGAAGGGAAGGTCCACTCTTTCTTGTGAGATTTTTGGGCTTTACAAGCATAGCACCATTGTGAGTTCTATGGACATTTGTGACAACAGCTCCATTATGAGCTTTCTGGTCACTGGGAAACAATGCCTTTCTGATGAGAGCTTCATTGTGAGGCTTGTGGATGTTTTGGGGACAAAAGCATTCTGAGGTTTCTGGACTTTACAAAGACAGCACTCCTAAGAGGTGTGTGGGCTTTCTGCGGTGTATTTGCCTGTGTGGTTATATGTGAGGATAGCAGCAGTGTGAGGTTGATGGGCTTTGTGAGGACAGTGCCATTGTGGTGTCAGCCGTATTCTGAGGTTCATGGGCCGTATGACCAAAGCAGCTTTCAGAGGGTTCTGACCTTCATGAAGACAGTGTCATTAGGAGCATTATGGACATAATGAGGTCAGCACCATTGCAGATTTGATGGTCTGTGAGGAAAAGAGCTGTAGGAGCTGAATGGGATTTGTAAAAAGAGCTTTTTTAGGAGGGCTCTGGCCTTTCTGAAACAACACCTTTCTGATGAATCAGCATTCATTGTGTTTGTGGGGTTCATGAGGACAAAAGCATTTGGAAGTTTACGGGCTTCCTTGTGACAGCTGCGTTCCATTGTGTGCCCCAAGATGAGGTTTTTGGCTTTCTGAGGAGAGCACTCTTTGGAATCAATGTCAACAGGTGTGAGGAGCCTTCATGATCCGTTCCCTACTGATATGGTAAAAACATGCAAAGATATCAGTCCTCAGGACAAATTAACTAATAGTCTTGTCCAGGCTCACCTGTCTATGGGTAAACAATTGGCTGAAACTAATTTACAAATTGGAAACAAAATTGCAGAGGCTAGTAAACAGATGGCAGGCAAGGTCGCTGAGGCACTAGCAGCAGCTCTTGAACCTTGTAAAATCATCTGCCACTTCTGCAAAGACAAAGGTCATTTCAAAGCAAATTGCCCAAAGCTGCAAAACCCCAAAACTCAAAAGGCAACACCCCCCAGCCTATGTCCCAGGTGTCAAAAAGGATTACACTGGGCATCAGAGTGTAAGTCCCTATTTGACAGGCGAGGCAACCCACTGTCACCCAAAGCCATTCGCAAATTACAAAATTTGGGAAACAAAGTAGACATGGGATGATCTTTTCAGCTGGCTTCCCTTTCAAGGTCTTTCTTCTACTGTCAAAAAAGTCATCATAGTTCTCTTATTAGGACTTTTTGTAGTTGCCCTTTTTGTCTGTGTCTTTCCATGTCTCTCTAGCTGTGCCAATAACTTCAAATCAATAAGAGCTTTTCCAGCATTAGAAAATAAAAAGGGAAGCGATGTAGTGATCAACACACACTTTAAAGCATGGAAAGATTCTTGTCATAAATGGAATGTTAATGCCAATGCAGAAAATGAAACCTTTTCTGTGATATGAATATTTGTTACAGGTGAATTTTGTATTGTCACCATCCCTGTATCTTTCCCTTCCCAAAAACCCGTGTTGTAAACCCCTTTTCCCATTGGCCCTGGTTAAATGTTACCCCATTGGTTCTAACCTGGGTCCCCTTTCATAGTAAAATGACCCTTCCCTTGAAAAGCTCTGTAGCACCGGAAATGAATCTCTTTGCCTCCCCTCTCTCTGTGAGTTCTCTGCTGCTGCCTGGTCCCCTGGGAACCACGTGTTGGGGGGGAAGGGCAGAGATTGTGCCCCCCTGGTAGTGAACACAGCACCCGTTCCAGGGGGATTCCAATCACTGCTATACCCCTCAGGCTGGGTGTGAAGGTGCTGATGGCTCCTCGGAAGGGTGTTATCACACCTGAGTCACTGGTGTGAAGACAGGAAACCTTTCTTACCTCGCAGAAGTTCCCAAACACCCAGCTTGTAGCCTGAGGTGTCAGCTGTGCCCTGGGCAGCTGCTGCAAATGATCCATTGTAACGGTGGCGGGATTCCCCCAGGTGTGGGGGGTTACTCCGTTACCTGGGGGGAGTGATCTCTCCCCTTTCCCCCCGACACGTGGTTCCCCAGGGACAGCCACACAGAGACTCACGGAGAGAGGGAGGACAAAGAGATTTATTTCCGGTGGGCACAGAGATTTAAGGACTGGTTTCATTTTATTATGACCTATAGGGAAAAGGGGGCCTAGGTTAGGACGAATGGGGTGGGGTTTAACAAGGGCCAACGAGGAAGGGTTTTACAACAGGGGTTTTGGGGAAGGGAAGATACAGGGATGGTAACAGTACAAAATCCACCTGTAACAAATATTCATATCACAGTAAAGGTTTCATTTTCTACAGCATTGGCGTCAACATTCCATCTATGACAAGAATCTTTCCATTCTCTGAAGTGTGTGTTGGTTACAACATCTCCCCCTTTCTTATTTTCTAATGCTGGAAAAGCTTTTATTGATTTGAAGTTGTTGGCATAGCTAGTGAGACATGGAAAGACACAGACAAAAAGAACAACTACAAAAATTCCTAATAAGAGAGCTATGATGACTTTTTTGTCCATAGAAGAAAGACCTTGAAAGGGAAGCCAGCTGAAAAGATCATCCAGTGTCAGCTCATCATTTTTGTGGAGCTCATGGACCAGAGATTTAAGCTGATTGATATGTAAGTGGATGGATTCAGAGTGATCAGAGAAATTAAGACAACAGAGTCCTTCAAATTCCTGACACCCATGGCCGTTGACTAAAAGCAGAAAGTCTATGGCTGCTCATATGTAACAAGGATTTTTTATTATCCTGGGTGTCCTGTAATAACCTTCAAGGGCTGCACTGGTAGCATTAGCTTCCTTTGCTAACCAACAGCCCATTTTTGTCAGGAGGTCTAAAGCATGTGATGTGCCTATCGCTGGGAGTATTGCACTGCCAAAAACATTCTTGTTGTGTGACCAGAAATTCATGTTGGAATCACACTCTGCAGTAAATTCATGCAGGTGCTGCATTTGTGCTATTGGATGTGATTTGGCTGGAGGTGGAGGTGCTGCAACAAAGACAGTTTGGGAGCTACTGCTTCTTTTTGACACAATTTTTAGGAGGATTTACAGGCAGAGAATTCCTAAAGGCCGTTGGATTGTACAGTGTTAATTTTCCGAATGTGCACAGGCCTCCTGTTGCCAATCTGGGAATCATTTTCCAAACTCTAAATCCACAAATTAAATAGACTCCTTTTGGGAGCATTACTGATTCTGGAGTGGCATGTATCTGATAAGTAACTTCTTCCTTGCACCAAAAGCTGAAATTGGAATAGGGACCATAGGATGTGACATTAATTGATTCAGCTGAGGCCACATATGTATTTGCAATGAAGCAGAAACAGAGAGGGGATTTAATACTGCCCAGGATTTCTAGTTCCTCAGGTCTCTGCCACTGACAGTTAAATGTTTGTCTGGCATATGAGGTTTTTTCTGGTCATGTGAGACAGTCTAGGAATGGATTTTTATACTGATCATGGTCATCACACCAGGGGATATATTGATTTATGAACTCACCCCACTCTCTTGGTGTCCAGGGAATCCCTACTAAACAAGTCTTAAAAGGGTTAGAGGGGTCCAGAGTAAAAAGGCAGATAGAGTCAGTTTGTAGAGACTGTGCCAAGTTTAGCCAAATATTTTGTCTGGAATGCATTACCCAATATGGAATCTGTGAAGGAGATGTAGTAATGACTTTCAACATGGAATCCTTCTGGCTTGTTGGTGTTATGATGGACGCGAGGAGCAGGATTATCCTGAAGATGTTGCTGGTGGGGGATTGCTTCCTGCTGCTGGTGCTGGAACTGCTGGTGCTGCTGGAGCTGGCAGGGATGCATCTTGGTAGAACTTAACAAGTCTGGACGGTATCCATCAAGGACCTGCTCCTGTAGAAACACAGGCATAACCTCTGCCCCAAACAATTAAAGG
>JAWWEU010000342.1:0-13532 GCA_035583155.1 Acropternis orthonyx | reverse complement strand
GCTGTGGGGACAAGGAGCCAGGCTCAATTTTACATCTGGTAGCACCATCACTCACTAGTTCAGCATCAACTGCACTCCAAAGTACACTATGATTCCCAACAGGAGTTTTTCAGACTCCCTGTGGATTACACTGATTTTTCAACCAATTAATCTCATCAGTTCATTGCTGAAACATGTTCAGAGTGAAGCGGCCTGCTTGTAAGACAAAGATAAGTACAAAACAAGTGACAGAATTTTATATGGGTTATACACAAAATGATATCAGTTGTCATCCTTCGGTCAGTGGTTGCTGTTGCTGTTGCTGATCCTTGAGCTTTACACCTTAAAGCACCCAAAATTTTAGTGTGTCTACGAGTTAGCCAGCTTTGTCATTCTGGGATACACGGCACACAGCTGCTTTTGTTTGTTTGTTTGTTTTTGCAGTTTCTGCTTCTCAATTCTTTCTCTGCATGCCATGGACATGGAACCAGATTTATTCTTTGTTTTTGCTGAAACATTTTCTATGTATGAAAATACATGAAATATATTTCATGGAATCACACAATCACAGGATCAGCTAGGTTGGAAAGGACCTCTGAGATCATCAAGTCTCACCTTTGAGCCAACACCACCTTGCCTACCAGACCGTGGCACTGAGTGCCACATGCAGTCTCTTGAAACACCTCTAGGGATGGTGAATCCACCACCTCCCTGGACAGCCCCTTCCAATGACTGATCACTCTCTCTCTCTAAAGAATTTCTTCACAATGTCCAACCTAAACTGCCTCCAGCACATTTTAAGCCAGTGCCTTCTTGCCCTACTGTTGGTTGCCTGGGAGAAGAGACCAACTCCCACCTGGGTACAACCTCCTGTCAACAGGGAGTTGTAGAGAGTGCTGAGTCTCCCCTGAGCCTTCTTTTCTCCAGACTAAACAACCCCACCCTCCCTCAGCTGCTGCTCACAGCACTTGTGCTCCAGTCCCTTCACCAACCTCATTGCCCTTCTCTGGACATGCCCCAGCACCTCAATATCCCTCCCTAAACTGAGGGGCCCAGAACTGGACACAGCAGTCAAGGTGTGGCCTCACCAGTGTTGAGTCTAGGGGCAGAATCCCTTCCCTGGTCCTGCTGGCCACGCTATTGCTGATCCAGGCCAGGATGCCACTGGCATTGTTGGCCACCTGGGTACACACACTGGCTCATGTTCAGTTTCTTGCAATCAGCAGCCCAAGGTCCCTTTCTGCCAGGCCACTCTCCAGCCACTCTCTCTCCAGCCTGTGGTTCTGCAGGAGGTTGTTGGTGGCCAGTGTGCAGGACCTGGCACTCACTCTTGTTGAACCTCATACCACTGGTTTCAGCGTATGTATCCATCTTGTCCTGGTCCCTCTGCAGAGCCCTCCTCCCCTCCAGTGGATTGACACTAATTCCTACTGAATATCATCTGCAAATTTGTTAGCTGTGGACTCAATCTCCTTGTCCATATGACTAATAAAGATATTGCATGTCCAGCGTGCTGGGTGGTGAAGCTGGTCAAAGAAGAGGACAATAGGGATAAGCTGTCTCAAGGGGAATACAGTAGTGATCAAGAGCTGTCACAAGGAGAAGATGATGGCAATTGCAACATCTGGGACAAGTCCTTGGGCCCACTGAATGGCTGGGACTCTCACACTTCTTCCCAGGAGGTGCCCAGCTGTCCCAGCAGTATGGACACAGAGGCAGAAGCAGAAGCAGGTGACTGTGGCAATAGACATCCAATACTTAGAGTGGGAAACGTATTGTCAGAAAATTACTTGTGAAGAAGATAAAGGGACTAACTCAAATGCCTTAAAAACAGAGGTTTTTACTTTTGTATAATGCATTCTACAAAATGGATTCCTTCCTCTTTTTCTGCAAAGTCACTGTCCCTTTCGCAAAATCCCCTGAGAAGACCCTTATCTGCTTGCTCAAGAATGCAGGCACTCTCCTTGTAAAAACTTCATGGAGGTTTCTTATTGGTTCTTATTCAGCCTTTTCCATTGGTTGTTAACCCTTCTTTGTTATTAGCAGCAGGCCAAATCCCCTCTAGTCTACTATTGGAGGTATTTAGGATCTCTTCAAGCCCTATGTATACCCCTACCCATGCTCAATAAAGCTCTCTCTCTCGTCTCTCTCCTGTGGTCTCTGTGTGGCTCTGTGCAGGTCCCTGGGGAGCCACGTGGTGGGGGGACACCTGGAGGGGGGCATTACCACTCAGCTGTTGCAGGTGACAAAGTGCCCAGCACATGTCCTGTCACAGCTGGTGTCACCGACTCTGAGCCAGCAGGTGCTGACCACGCCACTGCTCCTGAGGAAGAAGAACCACGTGCCCCTCTTCCTCCCGAGGCACAGGAGGCAGCCATGGCAGCCGCTTCTCCTGCCTTTGGTGAGCAGCTGACAGCTGCAGGGGCAGAGAGCCAGGCAGCTGCCCTGCACAGCCCCTGCTGCCCATCCAGCCCCCTGCCCAGCTTGCTGCCAGTCCTTGCCCTCAGTGACCAGTGGGTGAGGGCTGTGGAGGCATCAGCCCTTCCAGTGGGCACAGACTGAGGAGGCGGCCTTGACCAAGCGAGAGGGAGGGTGGCAAGATGACATCGACCAAGAGCTGTCCCAAGATGGATATGGAATATCTTTATTAATGATGTAGAAGAGGAGGCTGAGTCCACCATTAACAAATTTAGAAATTATATCAACAGTGTCAGTCTGCTGGAGGGTAGGAGGGCTCTGCAGAGGGACCTGGACTGCTGAGGGAGCTGGGGTTGTTTAGTCTGGAGAAGGGAAGGCTCAGGGGAGACCTCAGCACTCTCTACAACTCCGTGATAGGTGGGTGTACCCAGGTGGGATTTGGTCTCTTCTCCCAGGCCAACCAGCAATGGAACAGTCTTAAGCTGTGTCAGGGGAGGTTAAGGTTCGTTTAACAGCCTAATTCGGCTCTAATCAGATAACTAGCCGGCTTCTAATTAGCCAGTTTGATTCTCCATCGATCCGGTAAAGTACACAATTAGCATTCAGCCTGGTCCTGGACGCCATAAAATCAATGAGGTGTGAATGGGCAAATTAGAGCCGCCGAACGCTGGCTCCCCTACCCGTAAAGGTAAGCTGTGCCTGCAGAGCTCAGGTCTGAAGCCATTTTGGCAGGGGCTCGGCTGTCTGCGAACGCGAGCCCAGCTCCCCGCAGAGCTCCGGGACAGCCCCTGGAGACCCCCGAGGGCCCCGCAAACGGGGCGGGAGTTTTCGCTCGCACGGAGCTCTTCGCACCGCGCTGAGCAGAGCTCGGCTCTCCGCAAAAACCACCTGCACCGACCCGGGGACATTTGGGCGAGCTGAGCCACTGAGCCACGGAGAGGTGTCTGGAGAGACGCCGGAGAGGCACTGACAGCGAAAAGCGCGGAACCTGTGCCGATGTCCCGCCGGGGCAGGAGAAGCCAGCCCAGCCCAACACGGCCAGCCCCGGCACCCCGCACAGCCGAGGGCAGGGAACGCTCTGCTGGGACAGCGTGGCCTGGGCTTTGTACGGGCCTGAAGCCTCCTGCTCAGCAGCGACATTCAGAAGGGACAAAGCCTTCCAAGCAGAACTAAGCCTTGTATGTACCACATTCGGCTGAGTTGGAAGTGTCCCTCTGGCCCAGCAGACACACGGGGCTCTCCCACCCTCTCCCGGCCGGGGGTCGCTGCTCCCGATCCGGGGCCGAGTCCTGGGCACCTCCCAGCCTGGCCCGCTCCGTCTGCCCGCCCCACACCCCCATCCCAGCCAGAGGGGCCAAACACAGCCTGGAACCGCCTTTGTAAGTCCCATCCATTAAAAACTTAATGACTCCCTCCTCCCTTTTCTTTTCTTTATCCACGCGATTCCTTTGGCTGCAACACAACCCCAGTTCTCATATTTGTGTGCCTCAGTCTGTGCTTCGAGTACCCGCCCCAAGAACGCGCTGCAGCTCCGTCTGTGCCTGGACTGTCGCCAGGGACTGTCCCAGGGGCTGCCCATGGCCCAGCGGGTGGTCACTGTCCTGCCATTCGCGGCAGCAGCCGAGGCTGCTCCTGGCACAGACGGCACTTGGCAGCGAGTGTGTGTGTGTGTGTGTGTGTGTGTGTGTGTGTGTCTGTCTGTCTGTCTGTCTGTCTGTCTGAGTGTGTGTGTGCCGGTCTGTCACCCCGGGATGGGGGACAGAGGGTCTGTGTCCTCCTGTGTCACCCAGCACGGGCAGTGACAGGCTGTGCCCTGGGCCCTTTATTGGTGTGTGAAAGTTTGACCTGGCTCTCTGCCAAAGGTCAAACCTCACAAGAAAGATTCCTCTCTCCCGAAAATGGCAAAAAAGCAGCAAAATTGTAGAAATATATATATATATTTATATATTACATTTGTATGCTATGTACAATGAGACAGGGACCCCCAAACAATCCCAACAGGGGATGAGGGGAAAGGAAAGGGGAAAGGGAGACAAAAAGGAAAAAAAGACAAACAAATATATAGAATCTAAATTCAGGAATTAACTCAATAAATAACAAACACAATAGTAAACTCACTACGAAAGTAGTAGAAAAAGCAAAATTCTTAACCTTCGCTGCTGGCTGAGACAAACAGCTCTGGGACAGGCCTTGCTCCCACAGATAAGCAAGGCCTAAACACCGAGAGTCTGCCACCGAGTTCGCCCAAAAAGGAAAGAGAGAGAAAGCACCTTCTCCTCCTGTTTTTATACACCTGATTACGTAAAGACATGGAATGGAATACTTCCTATGTTTTGACCTCAGTTACCAAGGAAGGCCTACAAAAAACAACCCATCACATGGTGACAGATGGACTGTCCCCTCCTGTGTCACCCTAGCATGGAGCACTGCCTGGCTGTGCCCGCGGGCTCAGACCCTCACCTCCTACCCTGCAGGCCTGGGTGTGCCCAGCATGCCAGGAGGCTTTCGACAGAGTCCCACAGGACACGCCGCTCTCCAGCCTGGAGAGCCCTGGGCTTCGAGCTGTGCTGTGCAGGGCATGAGGAGCTGTCTGCATGGACACAGCCACAGAGCTGTGGGCAGGGGCGACATGTGCTGGTGGCAGCCCGGCATGAGTGCTGTCCCTCAGGGCTCTGCTTGGCAATGTCCCCATCCGTGGCACAGAGGGTGGCATTGACCGCACCTTCCACTCTGTTCCAGGGCACAGGAGGCCGAGCAGGGCCAGCCGCCGTTCCCAGGGACCAGCCTGGTGCCAGCAACGGGGCTGGAATCCTCTGGCCATCCTGCCATGCAGGGCCACCACAAGAGCTCCTCTGCATCAGCACCACCAGTCCTGGCCAACAAGAGTCCTGCTCACAGCCTGGAAAAGATCTACCCTCAGGACACCCCACTGCAATTGTATAGGGAGAGCCCAATGCTGAGGAGCCCAGGCAAACAGTGAGCTTGGAAGGCTGCAGGTGCATCCAGCCCTCCCTGGGCTCTCCTAGAGGTTTAGAAGCCAGTGCGAGGAGAACACTTGGGTTGTAGGACATACCATGCAGTGCAAGTGCAGCCCCTGAGACCATTTGCCATGATCAGACAGTAACGAGGGCTGCTTGCCACATCCTGCCTTCTCACCCATCTTTGTGCCTCAAGTGACTTCCTGAGGAAAGCAGAGGGGCTTTTCTTGTGAAGCTCCTCAAAGGCTTCCAGACCTGTGAGAGAGGGAGAATTGAACTGGATTAAATTTGTCCCATTTACTGGGGCAGTGAATGGGTCCCAGAAGCTGATCTTTGTGCTGAAGAAGGGTGGCTGATGTTCAAGGCAGGGGAATTGCTTTTGCTGTTCAGAAGACAATGTTTTATAGTTGAACTGGATCGAGCTGCTGTGCAGAAGAATGTATTGGGTCTTAATGAGAAGTATCTGGTTATTTCAGGTTTCATTTCATGTTTTCAATTTGCTTTTTCTTGTTGATGTTCTGGGTGAGGAGACAAAACCCTGTTTTATTGACATGTTCACAAACCCCCAAATTAATAAATTTATCTGTATAATACATACCTGTGTGTCTGTAGAGAATAATTGAATCATAGAATGGTTTGGGTTGGAGGGCAACTTAAAGGTCATCTAGTTCCACACCCCCCTTTTATAAATTTATATAAAGATATATGTGCATTTGGATAAAACATGTAGAATATAAATAACTTCACATATAAAAGCTGCAAGAGTGAAAGCAATTTACTTGAAGAAAGGAAGTCCTTGGGGACACATCAAAGGCTGGAGGCCTTGGATCCTGTCTGTGTGTCTCTTCTCCAGCTGTGATACCCATGTGAGATACCAGCACAACACCCATTGTCTTTATTGACATAGCAAGGTCTGTAGCAGCGTAAAACTCCACTTCTTTCAGAGTGAAGGTACTTCTGGTGCTACTAGGACAGAAGAGATGGTCTTCCATCCTCTTGGGAGGGTTTCACTCTTCAGGCCAGCTCTGGAAATTCCCTGTGAGGATATCCTCAAGCCTCCAAAATACCCATTTTGTTGTGATTGGCAGGAAGAGTGAAAGATAAGTTGCGTAAAACCATTTTCTGCTCCTTCGGCAAAAGTCACATGCTCACTGTCTGTCACATAGTCTTGCTGTAAATGCAACGTCCAGGAAAGATGGGATTTTATTCTAGCAGCACAAGAGGTTTATACATTTTCTCTCCCAGTAGTTACTGTGTGCATGTTATGAGGCATCTCAGAGAGTTGAGGCTCACAGGTATTCTTCTGTTTGGTGTCTTCTGGAGCAGGTTTCTACTAAAGCCTCTTCTCCTGTTTTCCAAGTGCTGTTGATGGTAAATGACATTTCAAAGGATCTATTAAAATAACTTTTTAATATACTTTTATTAATTTCTAAGTACTCTGCACAGTGCGCTTATTTGCAGCTACTTGGCATGAAACAAAGTGGTGTTCTCTGGATTTGATAATGAACCACTTTCTGAGACGACATCAACTGTGGAATGCTCCTCATTTTCTTCCCACTCCCATTCCCTGTTTACATTCTTTCAGGAAATCTAATGTATTTAATAAAAAAATACACTTTAACATTTCCAAAATAATTATGGTAACAAATTTATGACGTAATGTGAGTAGTTTGCATTCCATAAAGACCAGATGGAATATTCCAACCCAAATGTACTAAGGTACAATGACACTGGAGCGAAGTCCTCTGATGGCAACCAGGAGAAGATCTACTTGAATTAAACAGTACCAATTCACAGGATCAATTATAATTTCTTTCTTTAAGTGGTCATAAAATGAAGCTAATGATCTGTGGTCTGTCTAGGGTCAGCAACATTATACAGTAGGAAGATATTTGAATTGTGACAGGGTCGAGTGAGAAATGGAATTAAAATAGAATGAGAAATAGAATTAAAAGGATTACGTTAGTTACTTTCTGATTGAACTCATGAAAGAATGATCAGCAAAGGTGAGCAGAGGTTTACAAGGCCACATATCTTCACATCATGGATGACTGGTGACAGAGGAAGTTAATAAATGACAGTATAAATTAACTGGTGCTCTTGGTTCCAGGAGCTGCCAGGTCACAGGTGTTTGTCGTGACTCAAGACAGTCCTGTCTTTGCAATCTGCTCTGCTATTTCAGAACCAACTAGAAGAAATTGTAGCAATCAGTATCACTTGGCTTTTGGCGGGGGTTTTTGTCTCATGGTATTAGATGAGATAAATGACAGTTCCCATTACTTTTAAAAGATTTCTGACAGAGTGAGTAATGAGGGGTTTGTGGAATAGCGCATGCATTAAAGACATGGAGATACATGCTCAGTTTCATGCTCTGTGCTGCCCTGAATATGTGTTTAACACAGTCTGGGTTTTATTTTTCTCTCAGGCTGAAGAGGAAGTGATAGGTCATTTTGGCAAGTTTTCAGTATTGATTTATTAGATCGACTAATTCAATTATATTTTAATTTTTTTTGCTGGTGTGCTTCTCAGAATATAAAATCAGATTATCCCATCTGCTATTTAAATAACACAAGCTATAATACTTTATTCTATGTCTCCCTTTAACAAGCCCACAGCATGTGATTAACTGGGAGACATAAGATTCAATTAGAGTCTTCAAGTGACAGCAAATTCCACACAATCCTTACTAAGATGTTCTCAAGGCTAACTGAAATAACTAAGAAATATTCAGACTTAATTGTAAGTCTGAATTTTCCTAGTTTTAGTTTCTAGCCACGAAATCTTAATATGCCTTTGCCAGATGGAAAGATCTGTCTGGGTGACCGGCTTGTTGTTCTTTATGTTGATTTTGGATTGAGCTTGCTGATGTTAAATCAGATTGGTGGCAGCGCGTTGAGTCCACCAAACACAGCCTCTAAAATGAATGGATGTTATTGGATGAAAAGACTGTGAGTTCTTTAGATAGACTGTGCTGTACAAATTCAGAGTATTTCTTGGCTAATGTTTTTAAATTGCACAACATGAATTATTCAGTGCTGACAAAACTGCTTGTTGGACTGTAGGATCCATCACCCTCAGCTCTACAACCCTGTTTGAGGACAAATTCTATGGTTCTACGAAGGTTGAGGAGTCCAAGATAGAAAACATACTTTGGTCTTACATAGATGTCCAAGACCTTTTGCACTGGCCCTTGGTGGTTGCTTGGGAACAGCAAAGTATCTAATTCCATCACCTTCAAATCCCAAAAACTTAAAAGCAAAGAAACACTTAATACTTTAACAAAGTTTGTGTTTCTTGCACCATAAGCAAAGCTCATAAATGCATATTTAGTTAGGTAATACACCAATATTTCATACCTTTTAAAGGTGGAGGAGTAATGTATCTTGATTTGAATAGCTAAATACCATAATGTAAGCAACACCTTTTTTGCAGACATAAAGTTTAAATATGAAGCATGAAGCTATTCAGGTTATGACACAACATTTATTATTATTATTTATTGCCACAAAATTTATGTTGTAGATTGGAAGATTTTTCTTCTCATAAACTTAGATCACAGATTGGTAGAAGCTACAACTAGCTTAGCAAATTAGAAAGCAAAGACTTTTCCAAGGCACTTTTCAGAGCACTTAAACCTCAATTTGCCTGTATTGGGTGATATATTTAGACATATTTGCCTAAAATTAGGTGAGATTAATCATGTCAGGATGTCCAACAAGTTTTTAATATATAATATAGAATGAGAAGGACAATTCAGATCTAAAACGTAACTCCATGGACATAATGGCTGAGGGTAATATGTCATTTCTTCATGATAAATATATTGGATACACACAACAAATGCATCTTTATAAAGGTGTTATTCAGACCACCAACATTTAATATTCAGTGGGTGCCAGCTTAATCACATGCTCATGCCAACTTTGTATGCCAACATGTGACTTTGTAAAACCACAGAAGTTTGAAGGCCAGACAAAGAGAGACCCTGGGAGATGAACCCACTGCATTTTCCAACTCTAAGGCATGCAGTTCTATTCAAACAATTCCTGAAATCAGGAAAAGAAATGCCTTCTTTGTGCTTGTTTTCTGCATTCTTGGTGGGCCTTTCAGTGTTGCTTGAGTGTCTCCCAGATGAGTTCCAATTTTAGCACATGATCAGGTCTCATATGACTTACAGGAATATATATATTTAATACCCTCGTGTTCATTTTTTGGTGAGCATGCGCCCTCTGAAGAAAAGCAGTCACACAGGGAAAAGGGAATTGGTATCGGGAAATAACTGTGATACTTATCTCTTATTTTTTTCCATCTGGAAAGAACTTGCTTTGGTATACAAGCATGAAAGAGTGGGGATAAACGAGCACATGGAGGCAACCCGCTTCTTAATTCAGCTGGTGTAGAGTTTCATTTATTAAAAAGAAAAAGAAGGATTCCCCCCCCCCCCAACAAATCATAAAGAAGCAGATTTTATCCTTCATTTCATCTGTGCAAACCAATGAACCAAGCATCTAAACCAAATTTCTTTTAGCTTAATTAATTGTCCCAACCCTCAGCCAAGTGCACTCCACTGCCATGCATGGGGAATAAATGCTGTATTTTTTTGGATGCAGCCCTCTGGGAACCACTTTACAGTGCTGCCAACAGGGAAGGTCACACAGTGCCCTTGATAAAGCACAGTGCTGGTGCAATAGCAGGGAAAGTCTAGATTGTTCTCTTTTATGCCATCCCTGGAAATTTCAGATGAGTTCCCGGAAAGTCCCTCCAGTACTTTAGGCTAATTCTGTTCCTGCCCTAAAGTCTGATTTCATGACTTAAGAGCCATCAGGCAAAAATCCTACACAGTTTTCCACAAAACGACAAAAGATTCTACAAATACACACCCAGATGGCTATTTATGTTACTCCAATGACCTTAGATGCCACAGACAACACTGGAAGTGACACATTTGCACATGAATTCTGCAGAAGAGCAGTGAAACAAAGCCATCTGGTGCTGCAGAAATCTTCAGAACAGTGAACACGTGGTAAAGATTTTGTAGATGGTGATTATTACCATTGTGAAAGTCTTGCAAAATTCATAGATGCAAGTCCGAGGGGAAGGAGAAGGGAGCAAATGAATCATCCTGCTTGACCTCTGGAATAGTATTTCCTGGATAATCTCACTCATTATTTCCTGCATTGCTTTTGGCTGAAGTTTACCTTCCAGAAAAGCATCCATTTATATGGGGAAATCACTACTCTTCTTAGTTGTCATCCTCACAGTTAAACGTATGTCATTTGTCATTTGTGTTTCTCTTGTCTTACAGTCTAAATGGGCAAAAATCACAGAAAACATGGTTGTGTCCCCAAGAGGTTGTGCTGTTCTGCAAGGGGGAGAGCTGTTACTGAAAATTATAAGGGGAGAATAAGATTTTGTACTTAAGAATGAGACCAGAGTATACGATAGGTAGATGCGATAGAGAGAAAAGACATGAGTTAAATTAATCTTATTTCATACTAATTTAATCCAAAATTCATTTTTTTCCTTCTAGGTACTTAGTTTGACTTGCAACAGCAGAAGGCTGGGTGGGAAAACTGAACTACTGGACAAGCTGTGAAAGCATCCTGCATTTTCCTTAAGCTCACCACGTACATTTTGGTTGAACGAGGCTGGAATTCTTTAAAGGATGGCTGTTATATTTCTATACTGTGAAAAACAAAACCAAGCTACTCACTACTCATTACTTAATGTAAAGTATTAAAGATGAAGCATGCAGAATTCTAGTTTTTGAATTGGAAATGGTGAAATCAATGAAAACGGACTCATATACAGAGGAGGGGCAGCCCATTCCTGAAACAAATATTATTTGACATTAGAAAATGACCTAACAAGAGGAGCTGGACTCACATGGACATAGCAATTGGAAAAGCCTTTCTGCAGAAAATACTAGATCCTACAGATTCTGCGTGGATTTTAGTTTTTTGGTTGTTTGGGTTTGGTTTTGGTTTTGGTTTTTTTCCCAGAAAACTCCATGTGTTTTTAAAAAATGTCTTGTTGTTACCAGGATGTGAATCCTCAAAGATCCTTTTCAACCTTTAGGAAGCAGTGGCATTTTCAGGCAGCACCCAAGTTCTGAGCTAGAAAATTTTCCATTCCCCCCCCCCCCCAGAATCTCATTTGATAAACAACCAGAAGTTCTAAAATGGAACATCAAATATTTCTGCAAGAATTGGCAAAGCTGCTTAGGGGCATGATAATTATAATGACCAGCACTCAGAGAATCACTGCCTGCATTGACCCACATCCTGTTTCACTCATGCAAGGTATTAAGTTTATACAGCGGATTAGTGGATGACAGATTTGGTCATCTATGGCTTACAAATGAGAAGGTTACCAAAATATCAACATACAAACAATGTTATCAGGTATTGCAACTGATTTCCACTGCAGAGCAGGGGATTTCAGTTGTTTTTTCAAATTGCATCCAACTCAAACCAAATGTTAAAGGAAAATGGGAAATTCTGACTTCTGCTGGAGAAAGAAAAGAAAAATTACTTGAGAACATACATCTATCTGAGATATTGGACTGGTATGGAGCCCATCACTAGTGACCATGTGATCATGGCATAAAAATAAATTTATTTACCTAAAATTCTGTGTAAGGGAAAATATATGGTCTTAATATATATATATTTGTGATCCTAGAGTCATAAAGAGTAGATCAACCATGGTTTATTCAATGAACTCTTGTGAATTGAAGCCCAGAATAGTGAAGGACTGAAATATAGGGAGAGGGAGTGAAATATGGGGTTCAAGCTTCTGCACTACCTGGAAGGAGACTGCTTCCATTTTACTTTCTTAGGCAACTGTGGGACATCATAGTGACAGAACAGAAAGAGTTTCACCCTTGTTAACCTTTTCAAGAAATTGTATGTATTCCCAACATACTTTAAAGTATTAGCAGATTAAAATGCCTAAACCCCAAGATACTGGACCATTAAATTTAAAAAAAAAAAAAAAAAATTAAAAAATCTCAATCAAACAGAACAAACTGAAGCAGTTTTTACCTGATGAAACTGAGCTGAGATTTCAATACTTGTCCATCTCATGTGGCTTTCTGAAGTGTTACTGCAGATGGCCAAGCTCCAAAGATTAATATTTGGCTGGCTCTTGAGGCAAGCCAGGGGTGTTATCTGCACTGTGGTGAGGGCAGATCACCATCAAGTGAGAGTAAATGGAGGGGACACACTGGGAAATCAACTATACAAATCTTGGAATGACATTCCAGTTTATCTTATGCTCACAAACATATGGGTGTGTGAAGTAGAAAAAGCTCATCTCTTTGTTGGGAAAAAAGAGCGGGCACCTGGGAAACATCCCTGACATAATTCTTGGGTTTGTATAGGGAAAAAACCATGTGGTTTCATGCACAATACTGAAAGAGCACCCACTTGCCTGGCAAAAACTCTGCAAGCACTTTGGTGGAGGTGAGGCTGGGATAGGGTGGTTTGGATGTCGCTGTCTTTCTTTCCCAGCTGTGATTGTGGGAGCTACAAAAACTCTCTTGCTGGTAAAAGAATCCAACTGCCTTCCTCAGAGAGGTTTGAAAGGAAACGGAGCTTAAAAAAAAAGAGAAGATTTTCAGATTTGAATGGGAATTTTTTGTCCTTTTTAGAAACATCCTCAATCAGTGCTATTCATGCAGGTGCCCTCCTGATGTGCAGATTGACTGTAGGATGTCTTGTTCAGATTTTGGGAGAGACTATTCAGACAATAAGAGGACATACAACTGATTGGTTGGACATTGGTAATCTACCTGGCAGCACAAACTGTGGGAAGCAATTACTGTAACAAACGGGCTCATCCTTTTGAACAATGAAGAGGAACATTTCCTGCTTGGTAGACATGTGATTTATAGAATTATAGAAGGTTTGAGTTGGAATGGACCTTAAAGACCACTGAGTTTCACCACCCCTGCCATGGGCAGGGACACCTCCCACCAGCCCAGGTTGTTCCAAGCCCTATCCATACTGGCCTTGGACACTTCCAGGGATCCAGGGGCAGCCACAGCTTCTCTGCCCAACCTGTGCCAGAGCCTCCTCACCCTCACAGCCAACAATTCCTTCCCAATATCCCATCTAGCCCTGCCCTCTGGCACTGGGAAGCCATTCCCTGTGT
>JAWWEU010000340.1:0-13604 GCA_035583155.1 Acropternis orthonyx | reverse complement strand
TCTGAGTGCCGCAGCGAAGGTCACAGAAGGTCTGTTTCCATATAGTCACAGCACTGTGAGGTCTTTGAGTTTCATGAAGGAAAAAGTATCAAAGTGTCTGACAGGTTAATTTAGTTAGGAATAATCTTCACACATACCCTTGTGTGAAGTTTATTCCTGTCTATACTACCCAGCTCTGTTATAAAAGTTGTCTCCCATAGGTACACCAGATAACAGACACAGGCTCTCCTTGCCTGTGACCTGTAGGCTGTGTAAACCTCTTATTGATCCAGCTAGGGAGTACTAGCTCAAATAGAACTAATACTTGCCTCCTTGCCAGTGTAGTCTCACAAGTGGTAGTTGAAATAGCAAAATAGCAGTAGAACACATTACTTCCAAGTTTCAGGCTTGAGTCTGGAGAGAGCCACAGAAACAAGGTGTAAAGACTTGCACTACTGCACTGGAACTCATATGGGACTGTTACAGACCAAAATCTGTACAAGTCCCTAAGCAGCTCCTGTGGAGGGAAGCACTGCAACAAATAAAATGTGCTACATGCATGGCTTTTTATGCTGTGAACATAGACTCTAAAATGTTTTAATACTTGCCTACATCACAGAAAATGTTAGGTAGCTAGGGTTTTCCTCTAGATACTTTTGTTGTTTTAAATTTTCTGATATTAATATAAGATTGCAGATAAGGATGCTAATAAACGAGCTGAGCCTAGAATGTCCATAAAATATTTTTTGATATAATGAATTTTATCACAAGCCCTATGTCAACATGCAGACATTAAGAGATGTTCATTCAACCTTTAAATAAGAGTATAGCATAAGGAAAGTCTAATTAGTACACTGATGTTATAAAATACAATGATCTCTAGAGGAAATGAGTATCTTAATTTAACATAAAACAGTGTGTCATATTAAATGAAATAATTGAAAGTCACTCACAGCTTCTTTAACTCTTTATAAAGACAATTTACATATTCTAATCTTGGATGAACACTAGTGCTTGCAAAAAAGAAAGTATTTTGGGGTTCTATTGTTTGCTTTTTAATGATTGTCACAAATATGTTTTTATACAAACTTTAAAACACTAAAATACCATTACTATGTATTACATCCCTGTCTTCTTAGCCAATACTTACAGAGAGGAGTAGGGGTATTAAGTCTCCACAAATTAAAGGCTATTACAGAAAAAGGCTATCATAGTTTTGAATATTTTAGTCTATTTTTTTAATATATAACATTTGTCTTAGAAAAAAGATAAATTATTAAAGAATTCATAGTGTTCTATAACCTATTCCCAAATCCAAATTCCCTATTAACCACAGTTTTCTAGAAATGAAAATAATTTCCACAGCAACCAGCTGTGACATCACCAAATAGTAGCTCATAGGGAACTGGCAAATAAAGCCAAGATCCTTTATTGGGGCACTTTTACTTCATTAAGCAGGATAAAGAAGGAGGAAAGTAAGATGAGGAAAAAAAAAAAAAAAAGCACAAAAAATCGAGGAACTTCTGTCACCATCATTCAGACTTACTTTTTCATTTATTCTTTTTTCAGCACTTACTATCAGTAGTCACCAACCATTTTGATGCCTTAATGTTACATTCTCTTTTCTTCAATTACTAAAACAGGATAGGATAGTGATCAGAACTTTTATGCATTTAGAAATTGAAAACAGAAGAGTAATTGACATATAGATCATTTACATATTTTGCTTCCTTCTTTGCTGCACCATGCTACCAAAATCACTAATAATATTTTTACCTGAATGACTAAGCTTCAAATGAAATTTATGTTTAATTCCTAACAAACAGAAAATGCACTTGCATTAATATGCCATGTGAATTTGTCACAGAATGAATATGTGGATTGCAAGTACCATAGAAACAAATGATTTCCCTCCAAATGGCAAACAATGACTTTGAATAAACAAGATAGATTTTTACTAACAATTTCTACTGTTCTTCCATTTGAAAATGTGTGCACTTCATGCCACAATAACAGACAGCATGTAATTTTGTGTATGGCTCTCCCCAAGAAGTCATGCCATGCCAAAACTTGAAACTTAACATTTACACGTGCCATGTTTTTATATATAAATGTCTTGCCATTTGTACTTAAGTTACGCAGACAGCTGTCGGCCACAGTCAATCAGTCTCCTCCAGAAGGCTATCTACAAAAAAGGTAGAGAGGTTTGTGGTGCAGAGAGCAAGAACAAGTTGCTAAAGACAAACAGATTCACATTTTTGGAATTTACATGTAATTGTGTTTATATTGTTTACGCCACTGCACCTAATAAAATATGAGCATTCAGTGTGTAACTGTACACAAGACTTCTCTTTTTCAATGTAGGCATCTAACAATGAACCAGACTCTTTCTTATGTAGGGACTATACACATTAGCAAGCAGGACAGTTACTAAGCAATAACCTGCTACTCCACCAAAAATTCATTTTTAAGATAACTTCAGCAGAGAGGCAAATAAATTTTTGGAAATCTTATTTTCTTATTGGGTCAAAAAATTACCTTTATGTCATACAATCACTTCAAGCAAGACAGAATAGTTCACTTCTCAAACACTTTAAAAATGTAACTCAGATGCTTTTGAAAAGAGTGAAAATGGTATAATTATGTGTTTATAGCTTTTTGAAGCTATCCACTGGCTGCTAAGAAACAGAGAAATCCACTTTTGTCCTTTCATTCAGGTTCTGACCTTCCATTTAAAAAATGTGTCTAACATTTATGATTGTGAAGAAAACCTCAGCAAATCACTAATGAGGCATCTGCTTAAACTTGCAGGGAGGCAGGGAAAAGTAGTTATGAAAAACTAGCTATGAAATGTGTGAAATTCTCTATTTGTTTCATCTAAAAGAATTCATACATATTTCCACCAATGATAATTGAAATGTCAACAGTGTTAATTTCATTTGAGAAAAGTCAGCGAAGGTCTCTCTCACACAGTTCTGAGGTTTTGTCGTGTTTGTCTGCTACAAATGGATTTCAGTTTAGACAAACTTGTATATATTTTTGTCAATGAGGATATTGAGGTTCATCAGTCACCCATTTTGGCAGGGAAATGTGACAGAGATATCTAGATATTTAATGCAGGTGCTGTTTTACCTTTTCCTTTTAATGTTTGAATGAAGACTTCCTGGTTTAATGATATTGATTTGTAAGTTTCAAATATTCCATTTCATGTATTGTTAATTGTCATTGTACCAGAAAGATGCAAGGAAGTTTAGTGTTTCATATGACCTTTCATTACAAGGCCCTTTATAATTCATTTCATTCCTTTGTGCCTGTAAATACCCAAGCTTCAATAGTGTTACAGAGGGCTTTTTTTTTTTTGGCCTTGGTTCAAAAGCTGTTCTTCTTTCTCATGGATTGATTAAAAACCAGTGATTTCATCCAAGTTCAAATGCTCATGACCTAACTTGATAATACAGTAAGTTTTGTAAATTATAGGTCTACAAAATGTTTTGTCAAATTACAACAGTGGTATGGATTAGAAATTTGCCAGGAAATTTGGAAACTCATGAATTTGTGTGGTTCCACATCATCTCTTTCCCTAGTATTAATTTTATTGACAATTGCCCCTCAAATTGCTGTAAAGCTATTACTTTATTTTATTTTCTATTTGCCTAAAATACCTGTAAATATCAATTTCAATAACTTTGTTTCTATTTCCCCCAAAACTATTAGGCAGAAGAGATTTTCAATTGTTTTCTGTCAAGCAAAGCAAAGTAGGCTAGTACTTATATTAATTTCTTCTTAAGAGAAGCCGGAGGTGAGGCAAGGACAGAGAAGATTTTGCAGACATACATTTCCTGATCCTAGCATTCTCAAATAAGTGAAATCTTCTGGGCCACTTGTTGTTATCCAGAAACAAATTTATTTCCTCCCTTGTTAATGATTTTCACACAGCTTCTATTTATAAAGTTTCCAAATTTCACTTGCAAAATGCCGATTATTTATGCTTGTTCAAGTAGCTTTTGAACAAACCTTGACAGATGCATACATATAACACTGGATACTTTTAGTGATTGTAAAATGAAATGAAAAGTGTAAACAATCAGGACTGAAACTGCTAATACATGACATGACTTGTTAGATTTTTAGCTTAGGCCTTGCATTTGTTTAGTTTCTTCAATGAACTACAATACAACAAGCACAGAAACAAGAATCACCATAAATTTGGATTAATTCAACATTTTCACTGCATTTTCAAAATGTCACACAGTACTCACTTATCTTAGCTCACTTAATTTCCTAGCTATTTATTTCCTTTGCAACTGTCCTACCAAACATTGCATATATATATATATGTGTGTGTGTATGTAAATAGACATATATCTATGACAGCAGAAAGTACTTCTGTTCTGAAGGAAAAAAACTAAGTATAATAATTTTGAAAAACAAAATTAGAGAAGAGAGTGATATTTACAGGTGGGGGTTTTTTTTTGCCATAATTCTTCTTTTCTCACTTTTTTAAGGAAGGAATGACAAATTTAAAGTAAATGAGCCATATATGTCGAGTTATTTGTTTTGCAAATGCATTACCATCAAAGGTGAAGCATATGAGTATATAAAACCAGATCGACTGGTTCTGCTACTATTTTCCATGGGAGAAGTCAGCTGCTCAGAAAATATATACTGAATAACTATTTTCGGTAATTAACCTCCAACATAAACAGTATCATTTGGCATATGCTTCACTTTAAGCATTTGAAATAACACTAGTCGTATAGCAAAAGCTGAGTTCATGCCAAGAAATTTTATGGAGCGGGCCATAAAGAAACCTTACAGAAATGGTAGGAAAAGTAGCTTTAAGAATCACTTGCATTTGAAAGTTAGATTGTTAAATAGTCAAGACAGACAGATAAATCACCTGCTACTATGCACATACAGAAGATTGCCTTACTGTTTCTGCCAGTTCCCTTTACTCCTTGGCTCTCCAGTTAGCCTTTGTTTTGTGCTGATCTTTCCTACCAACCTTTGACCATTTGTCAGAGCTTTCAAAGCTTAATGAAAATTGTCCCTGCACTGCTTAAAACGTCACACTGCTGACACTACACATCACTGTCTTGAGCAGTATATCCTACTTACATTAAATGTAGAAAAGAGAAGCTAAGAGAAGGTAAGAGAAGTGAAGCCAAACTAAGATGAGCTAACCTAATCTTTGCTCTCTTACTGTCCTTTTCTTCAGAAGTTCATCTTTTGCTGGTTTTTTTGATGTCTTTTATAAACTTTCTGATTAGCCACTTGCCATAGCTGTGCTTTCAGTTAGCCAAGCAGTCTTTGGGTCTCATATATTCGGAATGATGAAAGTTGTGAGTATATGTAAAGGTGCTGACAAAAAGACACACATAACAGAAAATCTCCTGGTAAATGCTGCATTGGAAGTAGAGACCATTCATATCCCTGGTAAAAATGTCATAAACTCTAAAGTGTTTGAAATACTACATTTTTCTAAACACCTATGTGAACAGTAGCAGAAAGCACACTAAGATATTGAAAAAATGGATACAGCATATGTACAGTTACAGAGAAAGGAACACATATGAAAGCAGGTCATTCACTTCCTTTATTAAAGAAAGTGACAAAGCAGATTCTGAACTACACATGAATGATAACATGCATTTATGTGATTAATCTCTTCATAAGATAGTGAAAGTTCTAGGAGTGAATAATTTACAAGCAGGTGAACAAACTTCTGAATGTGATTGGCCTTTGGGAAACAAAGACTGCCCTCTCTGTAGGTCAGGATAGCAGAAGCACACTTGTAGAGGGTGGAAAGAAAGAAGCTGGCTGTCATAGGTTGCCTGAATCATAATAAAATGCATTAAAGTATCAGTTTGGAGCTTTTCTTCCTTTTACTGAGTGAATTCCAGAATAAAAAGCATACTGATTAAAAAGAGAAATGAAAAAATGTTGTAAGCTGCATATTTATTCTCAAATTTAAAAAATGCCTTTAAATGTGTGTCAGAAAAGTCAGGAAAGGTTTATGATTAATATGAGTAAACTACAAGATTGGTAAGAATGTGCACTTTGGTGTCCATTATTTCATATAATGAATCACATTTTTGTAAATATCTGAAAATTAATCTTGTTTCCTTACAGTAAACCAAATGAAACATTACACCTGATCCTATCCTTATGCCTAAGCAAACAGTGTCAATGAAACTGCAGGTGAACATTAAGAATTTCTTTATTCATAATGATCACTAATGAGTGTAACGTATTTGATTGCACCTCACTAAACAAGATACTAAAGCACACAAAATCCATACTTATTAGTCTCCAATATGTACTAACTAGACTAGACAGAGCAGTGTAAAAATGTTAGCCTACAGGATATAAAATGCACCAATCAAAAAAGTCAAATAAACAAATGCAATTTAATCTTGCACTCATCCCTCTAAGTCTGCATTTTAGTTTGCTAAAATGCCAAGGGCACTCTGTTGAAAGCAAGTGACATTATACTCATTACAGAGTCATAGAAAAGCTTGGGTTGAAACGGACTTTAAAGCTCATCTCCTTCCAAGCTCTCTGTCATGGGCAGGGAAACTGTCCATGAGACCAGGTTGCTCCAGGACTCATCCAACGCAACAACTCACCCAACCTTGAACACTTCCAAAGATGGGGCATCCACAACTTCTCTGGGCAACTCATTCCAGTGCCTCACCACTCTCACAGGAAATAATTTCCTGCTAAAATTTAATCTAAATATCTCCTCTTTTAGTTCAAAATCATTGCCCCTTGTCCTAATATTATCTGCAGATATAAAAAGTTACTCTACCTCTTTTTAATAATCTCACTTTAAGTACTGAAAGTCCATAATGAGGTTTTGACAAAGCCTTCTCTTATCCAGGCTGAACAACACCTGCTCTCTCAGGCTGTCTTGACAGGAGAGGTCCTCCAGCCTCCTCCATCTTTGAGGCCTCCTCTGGACTCACTCCAAAGGTCCATGTCTTTCTTGTGCTGAAGATCCCAGACCTGGATGCAGTACTTCGAGTGGGGTCTCACAAGGGCAAAGTAGACAGGAAGAATCCCTTCCTTCGATCTGCTACTCACATTACTTCTAATGCAATCCAGGAAACACTTGGCTTTCTGGGCTGTGAGTGTACATTGATAGCTCATGTCCACTCTCTCACCCACCAGCACCTTCTCAGCAGGGCTGTCCTCTTCATCCCCCAGCCTTGACTGATACTGGGGGTTGCCCCAACCCAGATGCAGCACCTCCCACTGGCCAACTTCTTCAGCTTGTCCAGGCCCTTCTAGATGGCATTCCAGACTAGCTGTACGGTATTGAATGACTAGCAGTGAAATATGGAAAACACCAAGAGTATTTGGAAAGAGAATAAGCTGACAACTAGGAGAATTTATTGTTCACTTTCCTCCCCAGGACGGAGGGCACAGCATCCCTTGATAGTGTGGGGGGATGTCACCTCCTCCAGCAGAGAGACATCATGAAGAGTTGGGTGTTTTCTTCAGGGACTCCAGGAAGATGCACTCACTTTCCAAGAAATCCCACTCCTGAGAAGAGATAGATAGGACTGAGTGTGAGAGAGTGGCACAGAAACACGGGCACAGTCCAGGCTGGTGCTCATGACTGAGTGAAGTATCCCAAACCCTGCATGCAGTAAGCACTCATCTGTGGTACCCCTTGGGGTTCATGGGGGGCCCCCCTGTAGCCCATAACCTCACACTATGAGTGGGACGCACAGATGAAGCCACCAAGAGAAACCCTGCCTGGGCAAGGGCACATCAGGGAATCAGGGACTGATGGAAGATGATGGGGACATCACTGAGCCAGAGCCCGACAGAGCTGGCTTCTCCCACCCAGGGATGGGGTGAGAGGGGGACTACCACAGTGAGCTAAGGACGTTATCCATGAAGGTGAGACAAGCTGTGAGGAGACACCTGTCCTTGCTTCTGCTATCACTCATCTAACTGCCCATTGCTCTTGCAACCCTGCCCAGCCCAGGGGACCAGCAGGGATTTTAGGAGACACCCCACCCTGTGTATATCGGCCTCAGATCACACTTTACTAGCCCTGCTCCCACTCAGCTCATTCCAAGCACTTTCCAGCCCCCATATCCCACTGACTCACCGTCTGGGCCCTGTGTTTCAGCACCTGCAGCGTAATACGGAGCACACTGGAGCTGGCTGTGTGGCCTCTGATACACCATGGGCTGTGCTGAGGGTGTATCCTGCCTCCAAAACATGCCTGACTGGGTTGTGCCATTGCTGTTGGAGGGATTGCAGATGGGGACAATAAAGCAAACCTATTTTTTCCTGCCCACATGCACCTGCATCCTCCCCAGATTCCCTGTGTAAATGGTCTTTAGACCATCAACCTCTCAGAGCACTGCCCTTTCTCAAAGAGCTTAGCTTAGCTCCTTCAGAGGATGAGGAAGCAAACTCACAGCTGAGCTTTATACATTAAAACAGCCCCCAGGAACATCCCAAGTCTCCCAACAAGCGGACTACAAGTGCAGGTGCCCTCCACACATTGCCTCCTATCATCAGCATGCAGGAAGTCTTACACCGTGTGCTGGAGATGCTTTCTACAGGGGCAGAGAGGTCTCAGGCTTCATTGCACAGCTGTTCAAGCTGTCTCCTCTGCTGAACCATGCTCAGCCAGTCCTGCCCCATTCCCAGGAGAAAGAGAAGCTGTTGGCAAAGGTTCAGGCCCTTGGAACAGTGGCCTCAGGCTGAGAAGTGAAGGTGAGGGGGTATTTGCCTGGTACAGAAGCTCTTGATGCTGCCTCAGCTCCTCCAACTGTATCTGCATGGCCTGGAGCCTGTCCTGGTGTTTGGATTCAAGCTGTTGTGCCTCCCACAGGGCTCACTTCCCTGATTTGCACTTCTGGGATGAGTGCTGCAAGGCAGAGTGGCTGGCAAGATTGGAGACAGGGCCCCTCACTGCCCCAGAAGCAAGGCTTCTTTGCACATCCCCTTTGTGGGGACTTTGGGAGTGGTATGAAGCCCCAGCTTTGCTCCCAGCCTCTGTACAGCTGTGAATTGCAGTTCAGACACTACACTTACTTCAATCATGCTTTTAATCTCCTTCTCCTTCTTCTGGATGCACTGTGTGGCCCTAGTCACCTTCTCCTTCTTTAGCTCCAGCTTGTGCCAGAACTCATCTAGCTGCTGCCTGTCCCTCTCCAGCTGCTCCTCCTTGGCTCTCAGTTTGTGGCCCCACAATGTCAGCTCTGCCTGTTCCTAGGATGGGCATGGGGGAAACAGATGCATTACCTGTCCTGTTCTGTCTCATGTTTTCCCAAGTAGATTAGTGAGATCAGCCCTTGCTGATCCTCTCCTGCAGGCCGGTTTGGGGTGCAGAGCAACACCACTAGGTACTCAAGCAGAGCCCTCATTCACCCACCCTTGGGGATCAAGGCTCCGATTGTAGAGACAGTCACATTCTTTCCCTGGAAAGGATGGAGCCCCTCACCCTAAGGTGTGCTCAAGGAATGACAGTTTATCAGCAGTGGAAAGACTTGGCCTGAATGGTTATTTTCCACGCCTCCAGTGCTTAAAAAGGCTGTTTAGATGTACTCTCTATGCCACATATCCACTCTTGGCAGTCCAAGGCAGGAGCAGAATTGACTGGACACATGCCCATGGCACAGAGAGGTTTTGCATAAGCTACCTTGGGGTTTCCTCCCAGAAGACTTAAAATGTAGGTCTGCTGCATCTGTTCTGACTGTTCAAACTCCTCACATGCACAGGAGATAGACAGAGATGACTGATGCTTCAGTCAACATCTGAGACATGCTGGTGGAGGCTGTTCCTAACAGCCAGGTTTTGACCACACCAAGTGATGTCTCTGACATTACACCTGGAAGCAGCACTGAACATCTTCCCTGTGGGCAGGACCCATCCCTGGAGCATCCCAGGCAGTGCTGGAGGCCATGGAAAGTGGCTCTACTGTGGTACCTTGACCAATCTCATCCTCATGCGATCCATCTGCTGGGATTGCTCTATCTTCTGCTCTAGCCACTCCCCCCTCAGCTTCTCTCAGGTGTGGAATTCAGATCACTCAGCCTCCAGCTTCCCTTGCTTCTCTGAGCACTTCTGCAGCATTGACTTCTGCTCCTTCAATAAAGTGTTCTGGAGAGCATGGCAAGAGAGGCAGAGAGGAAGTCCTAATTCCCATCTGTCATAGGATTTTTTCACATTTAACCCATCATTGCCATTAAACCCCACAAAACATTGAAAGGCTGGTTACAGCCCATGGTGCCTGGACAGAACTCTGCTAGGAGAGCTCTGGCCTCTGCTCCTCACGAACCAGCATGCATCATGCAGGCACACAGCATCTGCTGGTATCTGCATGCTAGAGGGTTGTTTGGATGGCAATTCCCAATGTGACCAGGTGTGTGACAAGGAAGACTGAAGACAGATGAAGGGAGGCTGCAGCCCAGCACTCAGCTCTTTCTGTCATCACACACTGAAGTGCAGCACTGCACAGGCTGGTAGCACATGTGAGAAGAACGAGGCCATGTCCACCCAGCCTCACCTTCAGCCTCTCCACCTCTTCTTGCTTCAAGGAGAGCTGCTGCCTCATGAATTGTTGCAGCTCCTCCAGTGAACACTGCAGTGATTCCACTTTGGCTTCGTACACCATTGCCTTCCTGTGCTCCTGTGTTTGGACACAGGTGATACAGATGTCATTCCCAGACTCCAGGCCAGGGACCTTCAGTGGGAAAGACAAATGCCCCATACCTGTACAGGAGGGGTGACCTGGGCAGAAGACACAGACTGGGCTCACCTGCTCCAGCAGCTGAGCCTGCTCACTCAGCCCAGCCTTTAGTTTGGCAATCACCTCCTTGAATTGGCCTCTCTCATCTGCCATATCCCTCAGCTGCTGCGACAGCCTGTCCTGGAGCTCTGAGGAGAGGCAGCAGCAGGGCTGTGAGCTGCATGAGCTGGGATATCCTCACTCCATCCACACCATATTCACAGAAAAACTGCACATGCTTGTGCTCACCACTCCCTGCATGTCCCCACCACCCTGTTCTGTCAAGTGGAGACCCCAAGATTTTGAGTGACAAAGGCAAGCAAGGCTTTGCCAGCCTCAGCTGGACTGACTTTCTCCAATGAACTCATTAGCAGAGGTGAGGGCCTACAGATGTAGGTTCCGTAAGAATGAATCCCACTTTGATGAAATATACCCTTGAGCTGCTTGTCCTGTTCCTGGGACATGCGATGCTGCTGTGCTGGTGCTGTGTCCGTTCTCTGCAGTGGGATCCAAGCTGCTGGCTGCTCCTTCTGCTGCAGCCTCTCCTCCTGCTGCAGCCTCTTCTCCTGCTGCCCATCATCATTCTGCACCACCTTCATCTGGCTCCTGCCCAGGAGGTCACAGCAAGGAAAAAGTGTTGATTTCCTGGCCATCCCCAGCATGCTGGGGATGTGCTGGCTGTGGGATTGATCCCTTCTCCTTGTCACCCATAGCAGTGTTGGTGAGAGTGACCTTTGGCTCCCTGTAGGGATGCACTCTGCCACCACCAGGTCCACACTAACAGGGCTCTATGGCTGCCTCTATCCATCCGCTCCAGGGATGAGCTGGGGAAACATTCCAGCATTCCTACCCCAGGGAAGATGGACAGAGTTGTAGGCAAGGACCAGACAAAGGAGGGGAGCACAGGCCAGAGCCTGCTACCTGTGGCCATGTGCAATGAGATCCATGTCGTCCTGGCGCTGCAGCTGGAGAAGCTCCTGTAACTGCCTCTGATGTTCCTGCTTCTTCTCCAGTGCTGAGACCTGCCAGACACCCAGTGAGAAGGTCCTTGTGCCACCCCAGGGACAGAGTTCCCACAGCAGCACTTTGGAACAATAGGTATCTTTGAACAGCAAGGTTTCTTCTATCTGCTCTATCACCCTGATGATATTTGGAGCAGACATGGCCCCTTCTCCTCCCCCTGGGTCACCTGTGGTCCCCCACCCAGCAGGCAGTGAGGCTTACATGTCTCTGCAGTTGTAACATATGTGCCTGAATATGGAGCAGTGCTAACAAGCAGCTTGATGCAGGCTGGAGATGTGACTCTGTGTTAAACTGAGGGGACACAGAGATGTTGTCAAGGCATCAGACAGAACTTCCTCTCCTCATTCTGGAACAGCAGTCCACTCCCAGACTACTGCAGCCCTTCCTTTATCCTTCTCCTGCCCAACCCCACTGCTGGCCTGAATCCCTTCTACCCAGGAGCAGGCATGACCTCAGACACAGGCATGCTGGACTTTCTTCTCGGGGGACAGATTCAAGGAGAAGACTGTCATTTCTCTGGTAGACAATGTGTATCCTGCCACTAGGGCAGCGTAAGGACACCCCATCTAGATGAGAAATGGAGGATTCCAAGACCAAACAAGAGCTACCCCTGCTGTTAAAGCTCTAATTCCCCTTTGATTGTCAAGAAACAACTTCATAGCTCATGCCTGATCTCCACCTTGACTTGCATGGGGTGAGACGAGGGGCAGCACTGGCCCACCTCAGCCCTTGGAACACTCAGGTTCTCTCCTGAAATTTGGGCTCACCTCTAGAAACCTGAAGTCCCCTTCAAGGATGTTGATGAGGTCATCCTCTAGCATATATCTGTGACACAAGCCTGAGGATTAGCAGCACCCCCACGTGAGCTTGCCAAAGGTACCCTGGGGGCAGCCAGGCCAGGCAGGGGGAGGTGGAGGGTACCAGATGGGCACAGTGCATCAGCCACATCATACAGCACAGAAAAATGAAGTGAAAATGGCACTGGGATAAAAGATAGCAGTGTTGTGATTGCTCTGTTTAGGAAGCAACCCTTACAAGGGAGATTTACAGAAGATGTACAGGGCTGAGGAGCACACAGCTCTTGCTGGAAAGCTTCAGGCTCTGGGGTCCCAGTTCTCAAAGTCATTGAAGGTAATGGGCCTTCCCAGGCAATGGCTATTGGGACAGGGAATGAGATGGAGAAGCTAAGGACAGGTGGTGCAGAAGAACCTGGGGACTACAGAGAGATGCTCAAGAGTGAGATGTGTCTGAAAGGCCCTCACTTCTTGTTGGCCTGTGAGCAGGTGTCCTGTGCTCTCAGATTACTGCCCTCAGCCGGCTGGGACATTCTGGCAGCTTTAGCAGGATGTTCATCTGGCAACCAAACAGGTAGCAATTAGGAAAATGGACAAAGACATATTCCTGACTCAGTCTCTCCAAAGGGGAATCTGCTGTCTCTCCATGGGCTACTACCGGAGCTCAGTGCACACCAGCACCATGACTTCACTATGCCAAAAACTGGGGATGGTGTGATCCTGCAGATTGGCAGCCTGCTCTGAGGATGGCTGGTCACAGCCTGGACAGCATTTCCATGGTCAAGGGTAATGCTGTGGCTCCTGCCTTTTGTTGGATTCTTTTTGAAGGGCAGGGGGACCCTCTCTGCCTATGGCTCCCCACACTATACAACCAAACAATACAGACCTAGGGGTCTGGCCCCTTGGGAGGGATCTGCCTTTGCAGACTCCAACAGTTCTGCTGAGGCTTCTTTCATGGTGCTGAGCTGAGGGACTGGCTGCCTGCATGGGCACAGAGACACAAGGGATACTCAGCAGTGTCACAGCTCAGGGAGAGGTGCACAGGCATT
>JAWWEU010000339.1:0-13648 GCA_035583155.1 Acropternis orthonyx | reverse complement strand
CTTTTTTAGTGCCTTCTTCCCTTATTTTATGTAAGCTTATTGTTTAAACTTGGTGTTTGGGTTCTATATTGGGGATCAGAGGAATCAAAGTAAAACTTCAGTGAGGCTGTAGTTTCTGAAAACCACTGCAAAACAGGATCTTACTGAACCTGCCTGACACAAGGGACAAAACCAACATAATTGTGTCTCAGGCTCAGCAAGATACTGCCTTGATAATCAGTTCTAGCACACACAGTGGGATCATCTGAGAAAGGAGGCTGAGAAACAGCTGTGGAAGTAGATGGAAAAGACAGAACAGCACTACACAGGACACCTCCTTCTCTGCATAATTTGTTGAAACACAGTGGAGGTCTAATTATGTTAGCATGTAATAAATACTTAATTGCAATTAGCCACAGTTTTAAGCTGGAGGGAACAATTATTTTCATTACTGTTAAATAACATACAAGATGCTGTGTAATATTATTTTCCCCTCCTAATTCTAACAAAACAGCCTCACCAGCTTCCCTGATATCCTCTTTTAATACAGCAGGTTTCATCTCTGCCTTCTCTGCTGCTTATCACGATCTCATTCCACTCATTCTTTTGATTTCTTTAGTCCTTTGGAATTTTCAAGCTGTGTAATTTCTACCCATATCACAAATATAGAAAAGTGTTTAAGTATTTAAACATTTTCTTAGCATAGGTGTGTAGTACCACTAACTTCAGTGGGTTCCTTGGAACAGGATTACAAAGAATTTCATTTCAGGAGGTATCTTCCTGAAAATTGTATTTTTAAATTTTTTTTTTAAATTTTTTTTTTTTGGCTGAGTCATTTTGATTCTCAAAATTATGCTGGAAAAAAAATGCTATTCATATGGACAAAAAGTCGTTGAATATGGGACTTTTTTCCCTAGAATTTGTTGTTGTATGGCACCCAGAACTACTGCCATGAAGATTGTTTCCTGCATTTTCTCACTATTTTTACTTTCTTATCTTCTAATTATTTTGGTGATCTGGCATCCTTACTGAATCAATTATTAGCTCTTTTTTCAGCTATCTTCTCCTGACAATCAAGAACTGGGACTATGGATCCAGGTCCAGCTTCACATATTTGATGTCTTCTTGGTAACATTCCAAAACAGTCTGCTGTATGATCATCCAGCAATTACCTTCTTATTCCTGCTTGTCTTTGGGGTTGAGTAGGACTGTTTCTTATTCTTGGGAAAATTTATATGAATTTGGTTACCACATAAATCCCAACAACTGTAATATTATAACAGAAAATTATAGTCTTTTACCCAACCTGGCACATTCTAAACACTCAGAGTGCAGGCAGCACTACCAAGCACAATTCAGCTTGGCAATCCTTTCACACACACACAAAAAAGATTGCATTTGAAATTGACCTTTCCTGATTTGTGGCATAATGATAGTCCATAATGGGGGAAAGCTTGCACTCCTCTTGTTTTTCATGTGGACTGTATAAACAGAGAGATTACCTTGTCCAGAGAGTATTTGTGAGAAATATTAAAATCCACTGGAACAGTCATAACTCAGACATATGCTTGGTACTATTTCAGGGCAAATGGAGTTCAGGATTTTTAAGCATATATGCCACGGTCCTACATGTTACTCTGCAATTCAATTCAGTTAACAACTACAGAAAACGGGAAGGACATAAACTTCAATTTGTCCATAATCAGGGTCTAATAATTAGAGATTAGGATGAGGTCAAAGAGGAGGGCATTACCTGTTCTTACATGTTCATCTGAAGCACCTGGTACTGCCCATTACTGTTGGATATGAACACCAGATCAAATGGACCACCCAGTTAATTTATCCAGTGTGATGATTCCCAGTATCTTCTGCTAGTCATTGTCATGTAGGAGTGTGGGCATTAGTTATGACAGTCTGAAAAACAAAGCAGAGTCAGGCTTTTCGCAAACAAGAGCAAAAGCCATTTTATTAACTACAAGTTTAGCTTTTTAGATTATTTTTCTACTGCACACACACACACACACACACACACACGAACTACTTGTCATTTACCAAGCACACTTGTCCATCAGTCCAAAGCATTTTCTGATAGGTAGTCGACATCTCTCCTCATGCTGGTAAGTCCCAAAACATACGCAGTTGTTTTTCTCCTTCTTCCGCTTTCCCAGGCTTGGCCCAAGGACAGAGGTGGTGTTTTTCATTTCTTTCCCAGGCTTACAGCCGCATCCTCTCTAGGCCAGAACTTTCAGCAACCCAGTAGTCTTCCACATAAGAGAAGGCAATATTGACCTCTGTTCGCACCTACTGCAACTAAATCCAGGCATATTATGGCCTTTGAGAACCCTCACCAAAAAAGTCATCACCTCAGAGATGGTTCATTTCACTCAGTCCAAGTACAACCTATAGACCTAAGGAGTGTATTTGTTTTCATAGAGTAGGACTCACCAATTTACAGCCATCTGTATTTCAGGACAGACAAAAAACCTTTGTGTGAAAACTAGTTCTATGATTTTCCCCACAGATTAAATGTTACCTTCTGTGATAAATCCACAATAATACATTGTAATGTAGGTTAATTTTAAATGCAACTTTCATATTTTGTGTTTCTTTCCTGCTGCATCTCTTACCTTGGTTTATGTTTGTTTGGAGCATTTTTTTCAAATCAGTTTCCCCACGGTGGACAGTAAGGAATAAAGAAGCTGCAAAGATGCTCAAAAGAGGTATTTGAAATCATCCACAGCAAAATACAGGTAGACTAAAATAGCTCACAACACTCAGGCTATTACCAGGAAGCATGTTTTAATAGGACAGGTGCACAGCAGTTCATCTTCTCCAAAAGCAGGGAAAGGAGAGAAGGAACATCAAGTTCTGTGAGCACTCTGTGACATCCCTGGTATATGTAATTCACAGCTTAAGGAGAAAAAGAATATGCAGATTCCTCTCATGAAGTCCTAAGAAGCTAATATATGTCCCTCTTCTTATAGTTCTTTAATTAAAAGAAAAAAAAAAACCAAACAAACGCACTAGTAACTGAAGATGCCAGTATATTTCCCTGCAGTCTGAATAATTTTGTTATTTTGTCCTTTACAGAAGGTAAAGAAACAATGCATATTGTGAGGATCAAACTTATTTCAAGGAAAGAGCCCTGGATAATTCAGAAACCAGAATCTGTGAATTAAGGTCAGCAAATCAAGTGATGAAAAAAAAAAAAAAGAAAAATAAATCAAAAGCCATGTTGCTATAAGTCAAGAAGTGCAATGCAGCATTTCCTTCCCTCCAAGAATTAACACTAACATACACAGAACCACACAAGCATAAAGACATTTTATAGTTTGCCTGTCTGCCTGAGTGTTACTGTGCTGAAAAAACCATGTATTTGTCACTATATATTCATTGTGGTGACTAGACAGTCTCTGATCAAATGGAAAGAGAAGCCCTGACACATAGCCTGGAAAACATTATCTGTTCCATGTGAAAGCCTGTCATAAAGGTGTCTTCAGCCACTAGAAGTTTGGAATGAAAGAAATTTTGCAGCCCTGGACAGTAGAGCAGCTCATCAGGAGCTTTTGTGCCCAGCACTAGCCTGGTGCCTAGCAGCAGAGCACCTGAGGAATCTTACTGTACCAGTTTAAGATGCTGCTATCTGCTCTATGTCTCCACAGGAAGAATGCACTGGACAGGCAACCATGCCTGAGCAGCCACCACATGAGTTACAGCATCTCAGTCTGCACAAAAAGACAATAAAGAGATTTTAACAGAGGCAACAGGTTTTAAACCACAATATCTACTGAAGGCACAGATGATTTTTTCAGTATCATTCTGCTGCTCTGTGTTGTGGACAGCAGCTCTGATATGAGTCAATCCTCGGAGGGACAGGAGAAACTTACACTGCTATTGCTAAATGCATGGCTCCCCTGGCACATTGCCCTCCAAATTCATTAAACACTGCTATGACTCAATTAGCAATTTAACCCATAAAATCTGAGACATCATTCTACCTGCAGCATAGCTGTGAGGGGCAATAGATCTACTCCTTCTGAATCCAAACAACAGGAAGGAAATTATGCTTTTGATTTACTTTTCCCTTTTTTCTCCTTTATTGAAAAATATCCTGAGAGCAAAGGAGAAAGTAGCAACTTTATCTCACTGTCGGAGGGTATGTTAGATCAAGCAGCTTCTGAGGGAAACAGAATGACAGCTGAGACAGCTAGAATTCCCTGGCTTGTGTCACTCTGATCCCTTACCTTGTTTTCACTGTTTTTCATGTTTATTTTCATACATTCTAGAAATGTAGATCTCTGAAGTTCCATTAATCTTAATTATAGAAGAATTCCTATCTTTGGAGGGACAGCATACTATTAACAAGGTTCAAGGCATTCAAAAGGGACCTGTACTCCTCAGGCATGTTAAGTAACAGGGCTAGGGGGGAAAAAACCCCAACAACTTATTGATGAGTTTAAAAGTCTCTAAGCAAGTTGAAATAGTAGCAAGCAAAGAGAGGCTCTGAGAAACTCTTCTGACTGGAACTCTCAAAAGGGACCATACTACATATGGAGTTAAGACTTTATCATTAGTTGAATTAATACCTTGCCAAACTAGTTTTAAATTCACTAGTTATTGTTAGTTATTACAACAACTGCAATAATACTAACAGTCATAGTCCATGATAATATAGAAACAGCACACAGTGAAAACTGTTATGTACCAAAAAAATCTCCTTAGTGATATCTACTATCTGCACCTTTTCTATGGTACTATATTCACCTTCCAGTGTCCATCTGTTTGGTTGCCACAAAAATTTTTAGTTTTACAAACAGTTGCTTACCATTACTCTAAAGCCTATATAGTGAAGCCAAATGGTCACATCACAGCTAGAATGAGCCTGGCTAGGGTAAGACCCCAGAGTCACTTGCATCACTGTGCCCATACAAGCCGGCAGCCTTGGACTGGGAATGACAAAACCCACAGAATCATTTAGATTGGAAAGTACCCCTGATATCTTGGAGTCCAATCTTTCACTGATCATCACCTTATCAACTAGGCAATGCCACTAAGTGCCACATTCAGTTATTTCTTGAATGCATTTAGAAATGGTAACTCCACTACCTCCCTAGGCAGCCTATTCCAATGCCTGGCAACTCTTTCAGTGAAGAAATTCCTCATGATATCCAGCCTGAAACTTCTCTGGTGCAATTTGAGGTTATGTCCTCTTGTCCTGTCACTAGCTGCATGAGAGAAGAGACTGAGCCCCACTTGCTACAACCTCTTTCAGGTAGTTGTAGAGAGCAATAGAGTCACCCATTGGTCCAGCCTGTCCACATCCCTCTGCAGAGCCTTCCTACCCTCCAGCAGATCAATATACTCACCCAATCTAGTGTTGTCTGCAAATTTATTGAGGGTACAATCACAGCCCTTGTCCAGATAATCAATAAAGATATTGAAGAGGACTGGGCCCAATGCTGAGCCCTGGGGGACACCACTAGTGACCAGCCACCCACTGGATGTGCCATAATTCACCACCACTCTCCAGGCCCAGCCATCCATACAGTTTTTAACTCTGTTGACTGATCAAGTCTGATCCATTGAATGTGAAGCTTGAAAAGCTGAGACACAGCAGATTCTCTTGCAAGAAGTGCCAAAAATGTTAGAGTCCACATTTTAACAACCTTCAGGGAAGGTAAATCTATCTGCTCAGCATTAGCAACTGCTGTTCTCAATGGATTATTAAGATAATTTCACTCAAAGTGGAGCTCTCAGATAACTTACTACAGGTTCAGCTTCACTTTTAGCAACTATTCATGGCAGCTGTAGACAGTGACACGTAACAGCATGAAGGTTTGGATTAAGGCCACCTTTGCAAGCTCAAATTCCATTCACATCCTGAAGAGAGGAGGAGTCTACCCCTACTTAGCCATTTTATGTGGCTGGGGGAAGCCAGCAGCAATTCCTAAGAGAAAGTACTTCTGCTTACTACAAGGTATAAGGAATTTCCCCAGGACCTGGAACAAGTTTTTTCTCTCTGAAGGACTTAGTAAGAGCTGGAGAGCAGATCAGAAGACCTGACTTCAGCAGTCACAAGATATAGTTGCTTGTGTTTATTGGTATGGCTTGACAGATTACACCTTCATGTCCTAAGCTTGAAAGCTTTTCTGAAATGATCAGAACCTCCTCCTCACACCCACTAAGTGTGAGACTGGGTATTGTGAAGTTTGAACACTGTATTTTCACAGAAGACATGGTCTGCTGTTGAAAAAACTCCCCATTTTGTCATGCCTGTACTGTGTCTTTATATCCTTATCTCTTTTAATTAGTCTGTAAAATCATGTTGAAAGCTTAGCTCTAAATGCATCATACTTTCCAGGGTAAATTGGGGTTGAAAGATTCCCAGCTGCCAGTAGGGAGGCTAGAAGTTGAGCACTGCTAATAGGAATGACTGTGACTCAAGTTCTCCCAGGTAATTCTGAGCATCACTCAGATTTTAAATTTTCCTATTCCCTACCAGCTCTTGCAGATAACTATAAGGCTCTGTTATAGTCCCAACATTATTTTTTACACTACTAGTCCATAAAACACTATAAAGGAGAAATAGATTGAGTTTTAAAAGGGATTAACACAAAGAACCATATATGTGGTTGATTTAACAATGTCCTCCTAAGTTCCCCTGGTAATATATGACCAAAATTTAACAAACAAACAAAAAAAAATTCAGTCTTTTTTAAGGTAATGTCCCTTGCCCTTCACCACAGGATTAGCAAAACTCATCTGTCTCCTCAGGATCTTATGGCTCTCTCAGATCCAAAGACCTTTTAAATTTCCAGGCAGTATAAGATCTGAACCTCTTTCCTAGCAAGAGGCCTCAATAATTCTACTTTGCAAGTTATGAAACCCTAGCAGTCTGTCCTGATCTCATCTGCCCACAGCTTTAAAGTGTCTGAAACCTTAATAAATTAGCCTTCTCTGATTCCCATACACAAGTGTCTTAGTGATCAGATCTGCAGTAAGCTTTCACAGTTCAAGAAAACAGAAGGCAACTGATTATTTTTGAAATAGCTGTTGTCCTTTATTAGAATTTCTGGCAGTACCATTTGTCTGGGGAGTTACAAAGGACAGCAAAACTAATCCAAATCTTGTTGCTCTGGTATAATCTAGCTCCCATTCAGTTCGAAAAATTTGCAGATCAATCCTGCATTGCCTCCTATCTCCTCAGGGAGGTCAATATACCCTGAGATTCTTTTGAAAGCATCACTCTTCACTGCCAGAATGAGGAGCAATGGAGTTGGTGGCTAGCACTATATAATCCAGCATGTTGTAACAGAACCATTCCTTGGGTTTACCTCCTTCAAATGCATCATCTGCTCCCCATGAAAAGAGAATACAACCACAGTTTACTGGCCTTTCACATCCTACAATATCAGCCAAATCGTCTCCACGACCTAGGGCAAAATCATACAACTCACTTAAGGGAAAAACTCAAAAGAATTCAAGATACTGAATATATCCATTTCCATTTATCTATTGATAAATCATTTCCAGTAGTTCACCTATCTGGGAAGCATCATTTCCTCAGACGGTAAGACTGATAAAGAGATAGACAACAGGTTAGCAAAGGCATACAGAGCTTTTGGAAAACTCCACAAAAGAGTCTGGCGCAACAAACTCCTGAAGAAAAGTACAAAGATCAGTGTCTCCAGAGCCATTGTACCGTCCACTCTTTTATATGGGTCTGAATCACGAGTCATCTATCGCTACCACCTGTGACTCCTTGAACGCTTCCATCAGTGCTGCCTCCATGTGATCCTAAACATCCACTGGACTGATTACATAATTAATGTGTCTGTTCTTGACCGGGCAGCAGTCACCAGTATTGATGCCATGCTACTGAGAATGCAGCTGTGCTGGGCAGGGCACGTCTCCAGGATGGGAAATCACCACCTCCCTAAGATTGTGCTCTATGATGAACTCTCCACTGACTGCTGCAAGAGAGGAGTTCCAAAGAGGAGATACAAGGACTCCCTCAAACAATACCTCAGCCTTGGCCATATTGACTACCATCAATGGTCCACTCTGGCCTCCAATCAGGAGGCATGGAGACATACCATCCATAACACTGCTGCTTCCTTTGAGAACTCACACAGAATCAGTCTCGAGGAGAAAAGACAATGCAGGAAGAACCATGCCTCACCAATACCATCTATGGAGACTTTCTGCTGTGCCTTTTGCAGCCGGACTTGCCTATCTCTCATTGGCCTTTTTAGCCATTAGCGCGCTTGCAGCAAGTGTGGGTAGAGCCCTTCACAAATCTTTGTTCACAAAGCCTAGCCATGATGATGATTTATAAATCATAGTAATGTTAAAGAGACATGCCATACAGGTATTTCATTTGAGCCATTATCAATATTGAAAGATATAGTCATTCTTTTGTTTCCAAAGCTTACAGAACAAGTTGCCACACTGTCAGCTTCATTTTAACCTGTACTGGAATGGTGAATTTCAGAGGCCAAAAAGCTAAATTTACTGTTAAATTGACTGAGCCCTGCTAAATTATAAGAGCAAGGAATCCAGCACTAAAACCCAATGAATTCACTCGAGTCACAGAGCTGACAACTTCTCAAGTCATCTTTCAGGAGATTAGCAAACAGGCAATGACCAGGGTACAGCAGCATCACAGCTCTCCTGTGCCAGAAGGCAATGAGCACCAAGAGGGAAACAAGACTGTGAAAACCTATCAGGCCAACCTTAGGCACACAAAACAAAGCTCAGCCTCATGTGTTCAGCATCATGGATGTCTTATTATTCACCAAATCAGAAATAAGTGCTTGGTCCTGATCATCTCCACTCCACTTGTACAACCACCAAATGATTATCTCCTCCTTATCTCAGTAGACAAACTCATTCTGATTCTTACAAATCAATTTTAAATCCTACTGAATAAAGCATTAAACCTTATTTATTCTTACTGTGTAACTGTCAGGGGGCTGCCCCTAATACAATGGTGAGCTAGCAGTGGCCACAAAGGAGGCTAGGCAGTAAGCACACCAAGAGGGTTCATCACCACAGCACCAGAGCTGGGTGAGGAGAGTGGAATGGTGATAACAACATGTCCTATCAACAGTACAGTGATTGTCAGGCAGATGTAATGGACCAAGTCAGGCCCAAAGTCTGTTCAGGAAACAAGCAACAATCCAGGACCAGACCTAGGGTCACCTACACCTACAATGTGGTACAAGGACTTGATCCCTGAGCTTGAGCTTTAAATGAAGCTCCTACACTCATGTGCAGAGGATGTGGCCAGGGGTCCCAAAAGAGGCTGGGCAGAGCCATTAATGCATGTTTGTGGTAAGGTGCGAGGGCCAACAGAAATTCCAGAAACATCTTCTTGGCAAAGGCAAGCCTTTTCCACAAGAACTCTGGGCTTCTTTCACATGACCAAGCTGCAATAAATTTTTCTGTTCAAAATCTGATCCTTTCAAGTGTTTTCAGCCAAGAGGAGAATGTTAGTTAATTGGTGCAAATGACACCCAAAGCAAGTATGTACTGATACACTGTGCTTGAATCCAGTTGGCCATCTCCTCCTTGAGACAGGTTCTCCAGATCTGGCTCCAAGCCCTTCAGGTTGAACCCGCACACCCTGGAAAGAGAAGCCCTGGGTCAGCACCAGTGTGGAGCAACATTGCCCCCAAGAAAGCAGAAGGAGCCAGCTAATGAGTAACTTTCACCTAAATATTCCAGAATATCCCAAGGTTATACAGTTTTCTCCGCAACTGCATCAATACACAACAGTGTTCAGTGCAACAGACACATCTTTGCCTCTCAAGTTTTCTTTGGGTTAATTTGTTCCCCAGAGTGGATGGGAAGAATGTCAAGGCACTAAACATATCTTAGGGTAGGGACACTTCTGGCTCAGCTCTTCCACAGTCCATTATATGCAAATGACAAATACGGTGTCAACTTGCCATCGGTGACTGCACAGTCACTACATACCACCGAGGGGTTGGAGACTGTTGCTACTCTCACCGTTGCTGGGGTGAATCTTGTGAGTTTACCCTTTTCTTAACTTCAGGAAATGCCAAGGTATCAGCCCCTCAGACTGCTTGAAATAACTGAAGAGGACTCTGCTTGCAGTAGGTTAGGGAATACTGGCACAACATACTCTCCTGGCAGGGCTCTGGAGACAGTAACCTCTGATGGAAGAAGAGTTATAAGGAGCACAGGCACAGAAGACAAACCTCCTTCAGGCAAGCTTCAGAAGAGGCCCTTTGCCTCTCAGTTCTAAAAGGAGAGATCAATTTCACTTCTGATTGAAGACTGATGTCACACTTTAGCAGTTACTGACCTCTGAGCAAAATGAAAACTGATTAACAATCAAGAGCTGGGCACTGGCTTAAAGTTAATGAAGTCAATTATCATAGATCCTGTTAAAAGTGAAAATAACTGAGTGTGTGTCATGAAAGTCAGGGTTAATGGTGGTTCTGGCCCTGGTCATTGTTTCTAGAGAGAACAGCAAAATTAGTGGTCAAGGAAACGAAATGTACATAGTGATTTATATACAGCCCTGGATAATATCAGTGAAATTAGTGAAATTAGCTCCAGATATTATTTCTGCTCTTTAGGTACATTATTTGAAAAAATGTTGGGCAAAAGATAATTTTTATATTAACTGAAATAGGCCTGAGTGAGAATGCATTTCCAGGGGTGTAAACCTGGGGAAAAAAACCCCAAAAAGAGTGATGCACAAAGTAAGGGAAAAGGTCTAAACAACATAACAGTTTTCATCATTAAGGATTTGTTAGAGAATGAACTATATCACTCACCTGATAGGTTAAAGTGCCTGAAGGAAACAGTGTAATACTGAATGAAAAAAATCAGGAAAAAATAAAATACAAAGATTGTATTTGTAGAAAGTATAAAAGCCTAAGGGCCTCTAAGTCAGACAAGTCTCTTACAAGTGCCATAAAGAAGTGTCTCTGCTCTTTTCGCTTCCAGGTGAAAGGCATTGTGAGTGGAATGAGATCAATCAATGCAGGGCAGTGGAGAGAAACGGAAGTGAGAAGCATCAGCTGAGTTAACTCCTTTCCATTTTTTTCCCATCCCATCATCTTTAGCCTCATCCAGCCACTCTTCCAAATAATCATCCTACACAAGTTTTCTTTCTAAGATGTGTAATCACAAAACCGTTACCATCCATTCAAATAACAGTAGCATGTCTTCAGCTATATGTGTACAACTCAATGTCCTGCATCCAGTTGCATTAAGGCAGAATTATTATATTTCATAAGAAACAACAGAATGTTCTGAACTTCACATCTCAAAAATGCCACCACTCTATTAAAGGCAGGAGTGTCCTCCTAACTCCTTGAATGTGTCTTCAAAAATTATACTAAGAACCAGAAAAGCATACTTAGATGCTTTGATATTCATAGAGATGCTGACACATGACCATAGACCTTGTCTCAGCCAGCTCCAAGAAACACCTTGGCTTTTCATTTTGTGCCTTACTCAAGGCAAAGTGCTCATCATCTTCACTCATCATCATGCAAAAGACCAAGCCAAAAGATTTTATGCTAAGAAGGAAGACTTCTGCTGTCAGTCAAGAGTCTCTAATCAAGAGTTATTCATTGTCCTAAAGAGCTTATCCTGCACAGTCATCATCAGCCTGCACTACAGAGGTCTGCAGGAAGAACTTGCATTTCATCTGTCAAGCAAAAACCACAGCAAATAGCAGAGTAGAAGACAAGTAATGTACTTCCAAAGAACCTGACATGACAAGTGAGCAAAAGAATGCAGGTTCACAATGATTTGGGAGAAGTGGGCAAGAACTGCATTGTCATAACACCTCCTGATTTCACTGTGTGTTGTTTCTAACTAGTTTAGCTGACAGTAATGGTGATGGGAGAGCAATACCTCGGTGTAGCCAAACAGCCCTCACCCAGGGTCAGCAGTGAGGACTATGCAAATACTCAGGGCACTTTAACATCATCACCCCTTCTGTTGGGGAAAGTAAAAGGGAGATCAAAAGCAGATTTTAAAAATTAATAAATCACTGCAATAAAAGAAACAACAATTTCCACCAGTGTTACCAGATTCAAACATTATGTGCAAACATATCTTCCCAGACTTTAAAAGAAATCTTCGTATGTGGGAGCTAGAGATCGCATGCAAATAATCATTTGTGTATCAGTAACTAAGGAGTATTTTCTGAAACAAATACTTTATGAGACCCCAAAGAGATTTGCATAAAGCAGACAGGGTCACTGACTCTCTAGGAGCAGGCTGACAGCATGGTCTGCATTCCCAGCTGGTTCTGGAGCCACAGGGTACATAGCAGTCCTTTCAAATAAAGGCTTCCTAGACAGAATTAAATTTTATGTGAAAGGCAGCGATCCGCATGCAGGGAGTCTGACAAGGAACACAGCTTTCTGCAAACAGATATTGCTGACTGGCAAGAGTACACTGACTGTTGTGGGTTCCAGTCACATTGGAAACAACTCAGGAGCTCCAACTCTGGTGAGCCAAAATACAGTCTTGCAACAGAAATCAGTCAGAATGCCTGAGGCCTACTTGAACACCCTTCTTCCCTGCTGTGTCCATTAACAGGTTGGGCAGAACAACACCAGTGGGGAGAAAAAAAATAAAATCAGATCACACCGATTAATGAAAAATATGACTAATACTATTAATATGATTAATTAAAACAAAATCACATTGTGGGAAGGAACGCAAACAAAATTAAGAGACTGAAGGGGAAGTCAGACCTTGCTGCTTATTTTACCCATGCTCTTGCTGTATCACTCACTTCTTCCTCCTTCCATGACATTACTCACCAGAAAGCAGGTGGCTGAAAGATTCAGTGAGCATCTTAAGAAAAGGAGCTCAGTACAGTCAATGGTAGATGTAAAGCAGGCAAGAGATGAGGAGCTCTCCATGCTTTGGATAACATTGTGTTTACAGGAAATGACTTTGACACAAAAAAACATCAGGAAAAGGGGAGGGTACAGTATCTGGACAGAAATATGCCTTTTTTTTTTTTTTCTCTCCCCCCAGAGTTTAAAGGTGGATTTTAAAATAAAAGGTCTTTTTTTGCTCTCTTTTCTTTCTTTTTTTTTTTTTTTTAATCAGCAGGAAGCAAATTTCACTCAACAGTTCAAAGTCATTGCATTTGCTTAGCTCCCTGCATCCAACACTGTGGTTAAAGATTCCTGCTGACAGACACAGCAGTGTGGTCCTGAACTGTGCTCCACACACTAGAGCATTTTTCTGAGGTTCATCACAGATGAATTTTTGCCACAGATGATCCACATTAGTATTCCTCTCTCATGACCCCTTTGAAAAGAATTACTTATTTTGGAGGATCAAAATTTTAGGAGTTTTGCATCATCTGAAGCGGGGCAAAACCTAGGATCCCAAAGAGTTAACACAAAAAAATCCGGGGACATGTTTAGCTAGAAGTCAGGATTTGGGGATTAGTGGGCTACAAAGGTATGTTTACACTAATTTACAAGGAGATAAAATAAGAACATAATAGGGATAAGGAGGTACACAGCTCTTACGCAACCCATTCTGAAGTCAACGAAAGACAGCAGAAAACTGCAGAAAGGTGAAAAGTTCATGACAATGAGGAGAAGAAATACGACCACCACCATGATGAAGTAAAAGGAAATCCCCTTGTAAT
>JAWWEU010000337.1:0-13764 GCA_035583155.1 Acropternis orthonyx | reverse complement strand
CTCTTTATTTAACTCCTCATCCATCCCAGATAGCACAGGAACTGAGGCAAATATCACCTGTGCTCCTGTCCCATGAATTGACCAACCCAGTGGTTTAAAGTCTTTTTTAATTATCCTAGCATTTCTTCTATTAATGTCCTTGCTGCCAGCTTGGACTACTAACAGTGGATAATAGTCTGAGGGCTGAATTAGCTCAGGAACTCTCCTACTAATTTCCCTCACCTTGGCCCCGGGAAGGCAGCAGACCTCCCTGTGGGATGGGTCTGGGCGACATACAGGGCCCTCTGTTCCCCTCAGAAGGGAGTCACCAACTACAACCACCCTTCTTTTTTTCCTTACAGCTGCAGTTGTAATCCGTCTTGTAGATGGAGTTCAGCCAGGAAGCTCTCCAGGCAAATCTTCTTGGCTGTTCTCTACCTGATTTTCTGGGTCCAGGGCCTCATATCTATTCTTTAAGGGTTCCAAGGGTGGTGATGGGGTTCAAGAGAGGGTTCTTTTACCTCTCCAATCAGGGACCTGTTTCCATTCCCCCTCATCAATTTGGTCTGCTCCATCTGCCTTATGGCAGTAGGGGGAGGGCTTTGCCATCTCCTGTTGGACTCCCTTAGGGGTCGAAAGGGTTTGACTCCACCAGTCAATTTCCTTTAGTCTAGTTCACCTTAGTCTCTCCACCTCGTTCTTAAGCTCTGCCACAAGGCACAGCAAGTCATTGACCTGCTCACATCGTACACAGGTGCCTCCCATACCATTCTCCGGTACCAATGCCAGACTCAGACACTCTGCACAGCCAGAGGCCTGAGTGTCTGCATCCTTCTTGGAGGACGGTGTCTGTGTAGACACACTCCTTGTATTAACAGCAGCATCTGTTCTCATTCACTCAGCTGTGAGAGTAAATTTCTCATGGACATAAATAATGTGAGATAAATATTAACTGTTTCCTTGTAATACAAATAACAAGAACTTTCAATTGTCCTTTTTTTAATAGACTAATTTTTGTAAAAAAAACCCAGCTAGCTTTTTAGTTGCATTGATTTTTTTTTAGTTGTATTGATGTTTGTGATACTTCATTTTGTATAGTTATCCCAGAGAGATCATACGAATTTGTCTTCATACTTACAGGTGGTAAAGTTGCACACAAAACTTGGTAAACCCATTCCTTCAACTGAACCGAATGTAGTTACCCAGGCTACTTCCTCAACATCCACATCTGCTTCCAAGCCAACTGCCTCTGCTTCAAATATAGCAACCAGCAGCAGTACTGTGAACTCCTCTGTTGCCTCCTCTGCAGTGAAAATTCTTACTCCCACGGCAAACACACCACTTAACACTGCGTCCAACAAAACATCTTCAGCCGCAGCTAATATACCTGTTAAGAAAATATCTACACCGAAAATTAACTTTGTGGGCAAGTACAGAAGTCAGTCTTTATTTTGAAACCTCGCCTATTCTCTAATCTTTTTTTAAAGTATGAGTGCTGTGATACAAATGTATTTAGTTAACTTTATGCGTGAGTAACTCTGTTGCATTTAAAGGAATTACTGATAGGTGACAATAGGAGTGTATATAAAAGTTTCCTTCAAAGTTTATGGTGGTTTTTTGCCTTGTTGTCTCCACCTGACCTCTCTAAAATGCTTCTCCTGTGTTCATGAGTTTCTTATGTAGTAGCTTCTGGAATATTGCAGTTTATAGTCCACTTGGTCCTAAACTCCATTCACAGCCTGGACTGTTAAGGCACCTGCAGTAGGTTGACACTTGGTAACTGGGCAACTGAAACATCCTTGTAAGAGTGGAAATCTAACCATGGAAACTTTGAACTTAGCATGACAGACACTCAGGGATGGGAAACAGCTGTTCCACAATAACTTATCATGCTCTTCAAGAAAAAAACATATACAGTTGCAACACTAAGTATACTGCCTTTAGTAGCAGAAACATAATGTTTTAAAGTACTTGTTTTGGATACATTTGCACAATGACCAAAAAAAAGATTATTAAATTATATTTGGCTGAGTTGTTCACATTCTGTCCTGTCTCTTGAAAAAGCAGGGAAAAAATAAGAAAAATGGTAATTTTATAAAGCAGAAGTTTTTAATGTTAAAATAAAAAACTTGCCGTTTAAATAATTTGAATGTTGCTAAACTTATTTTTAAACTCCTTAGTTGTATTTAAAAATATGTTTAACTGATTCTAAAAACCTGATAATGCTTTGGCCAGACCACTGATATTTGCAAATAAAGTCTTCAGTTTGCACATCATGTTTAATCACATTGTCATTTTATGAAAGTTAATTTAACTTTTTTTCATCTCTAGGTGGCAACAAGCTTCAGACAACAGGAAGTAAAATGGAAGAAATGAAATCACCTGAAAGTGTTAAAACAACTCCTGCGGCTACTGTACAAACACAGGAAGTAAAACCAGACACAGCAGCTGAACCAGTGACTCCCACAACTCTTGCTGCCTTGCAAAGTGATGTCCAACCAGTGGGCCATGACTATGTGGAGGAGGTATTAATATGGAAATGTGTATTTTAACTGTTTTAGTGAAGCATAATCACACAGTGGTTGAGGTTGGCAAGGACGTCTTGAGGGCATCCGGTTCAACTCCCCTGCTCAAGCAGCGCCACCTACAGCCAGTTACCCAGGACCACGTCTGGATGGTTTTTGAGGATGTCCAAGGATGAAGAGTGTAACTTTCCTTGGCAACCCATGCCAGGGCTCAGTCACTCTTACAACAAAAAATCGCTTGCTGATGTTCAGTTGTGTTTTGGTTTGTGCCCATTGCCTCTGGTCCTGGCACTGGGCACCACTGAAATAAGACTCACTCTGTGCTTTTTTCACCCATCCCTCAGGTGTTTATACACGTTGATAAGATCCCATTCCCCTGAGCTTCCTCTTCCCTAGTGAGACAGTCGAGGTCCCTCTGGATGTTGGTGCCACCCTGTGGCCTATCAAGCACTCCTCTGAGTTTTATATCATCAGCAAACTTGCTGAGGGTACACTCTGCCCCATCATCCAGGTCATTATTGAAGGTGTTAAAAAGGACTGGAGCCAGTATTGATCCTAGGGGTACACTGCTGGCTACTACCCTCCAACTAGGCTTCATTCCACTTATCGCCACCCTTGGCCTGGCCATTCAGACAGCTTTCAATCCACCTCAGTGTATGCTTATTCGACCTAGGCATTTTGAGCTTATGTATGAGGCTATTGTGGTGAGACTCTGTCAAAGACTTTGCTGAAGTCCAGATAGACAGTATCAACTGGCCTGCAGTCATCTGCCAGGTTTCACCTTGGTGAAGCCATGCTGACTGCTCCTGATGGTTTTCTTGCCCTCATTGTACCTGGAAGTGGTTTCCAGGGTTAGCTACTCCCTTCACCTTCCCCTGTGATAAAGGTAAGGTTGACTGACCTGTGGTCCTCTTTGAAGATAGGAGTGACAAGGCATTGAACCTGCAAAGGTTTGTGCCTATGTTTACATTTTTGTACTGTGCATGTTTCTTTTTTGCTCAGTGGGACATTCTTCATGCGGGTGGCATGAGATAGGTGGATCAAGTCTAATGTAAATTCTGCGTTATATACAATGGTATATAGGTTTGTAATTTACTCAACTCAGTATGTTCAAGCTTGAATTTAAAGCTGTGCAGTCTTTGGAATGGAAGAACATTGTTCATTACCAAGCACACTGGTTGTCTGACAGAATTGAAAGTTCTACTTTGCTTGCTTTCAGTTATTGTGTGAACTTCTTAGCATGTTTTGAGACAGGTAGACATTATCAACGGTTATTGGATAATTAGATTAATGAATAATTAATTTTTACATCAGCTTTATAAAAAAAATACAATAAAAGGCCAAAATGTGTTATAACTTTATTTTCCAGGTAAGGAATGATGAAGGAAAGGTGATCCGCTTTCACTGTAAACTCTGTGAATGCAGTTTTAATGATCCTAATGCCAAGGAGATGCACTTGAAAGGAAGGCGGCACAGACTTCAGTATAAGGTTGGTAGAAATGCTAATGCTTCTCTCTGAAAATCGACCAAATGTCACTGATCACATGTTCTTACATCTAAAGACTAGACAAAAGTAGGCATTCTCAGTAAATGGCATATAAAAAAAGGTACAGAAATACATTTCTTTGGAAGTATAGTCTTTAAAGAATAATGCAAAATGTGAAACTGTATTTTGGTTTGGGTGTTTTAAAGTATTTTGAACATTGCTTGTGTTACAACCTACACAAGCAGTAGTAGGTTCTGTATGTTGTTTACCATGAATTTCAAATAGCCTAAAATAGTATTGCTCAATGTGTTTGGCAGGATAAACCATGTACAGTCTTTGTGGAGACATTAAGATACAAGTGTTGCAGATTTTGTTAGTGATGAGTGTATTCATGCAGTTCTAAAACTGCATTTTACTCCCCTTGATTTTATTGTAGGAGAGTGGGGTATGTTAAATATGTCAGAACAACTCTGTAATCCTGAAATGAAAAGGGAAAATCAACATTTAATTCATTATTTTTCTGAACTAGAAAAAAGTAAACCCAGACTTACAAGTAGAAGTAAAGCCCAGTATTCGAGCAAGAAAAATTCAAGAAGAAAAGATGAGGAAACAAATGCAGAAAGAAGAATACTGGAGAAGGCGAGAAGAGGAGGAACGCTGGAGGATGGAAATGAGGTAATGCATTGGTTTATGAATGAATGAGACAAAGCTACCATCAGACTGTCTAAAACTGAATTCAGTAGTTACTTATTTTGAATACTTCTTTGGGGAACTCTGTACTGTCTTGTTTTAAATTAAGTTGTCATTATCCCTCTGGGGTTTTTGTTTTTTATTGTTCAATCCCTCTGAGGAATGCAGAGTTGTAAGAATTAGTTTGCTATGACTTTAGACCTACTTTTAAAATAATTCATTTTAGTTACCCTCTGGAGTTCACTGGTGTTTATTTGCTTTTGACTACTAAAAAGGAGTTGGTGAGGACATACAAGAATCTTTTTAGAATGGCTGCAAGTATTAACTGGTATATGAAGAGAACACTTTGTTGATGCATTTTAGGCGATATGAAGAGGATATGTACTGGAGGAGAATGGAGGAAGAGCAGCACCACTGGGATGACCGCCGCAGAATACCAGATGGAGGATATCCTCATGGTCCTCCAGGACCTCTAGGCCTGCTTGGAGTTAGACCAGGAATGCCTCCTCAGCCTCAAGGACCAGCTGTGAGTTTCTTAAATTGACAAAAAAAATGAAATTATACTTACTAGAAAGCACAGTTAAGAATTATTGATTCATCAGTGCTATTTCACTTGTCTCCAGTGTTTCTTAATAAAGAATTTGAAAAAGTGAAAAAGAAATTATATGCCATTGTAACAGTATAGGTGGACCTGTGTTCCAAAATAAGTCCACTGAAATAGCAAGAGGATGCTTAAGTATTGTTTCTTCTGAAATACAAGTCACACTGGATTTCTGTAGTTTCTATTTTATTTGACTGTGTTATACAATTTGTGGACAAATACTTAAATAAAAAGTGGCTGGATCATCAGTCTCAAAGGATAGTGCTTAGTGGTGGATCATACTCTGCCTGTGTGGAGTGCAATACCCTATGCTTTTATCCTGGGATTAGTCTGATAAGGACCTTGTGGGTGATCTGAAAGGTGATGGGGTGAGTGCACACTCCTGAGGTTTGTAGCTGGCATGAAACTGAACCGTTTTGGGGTGGGGAGAATAGCTGATACCTTTGAGGGCAAGGCCACCATCCAGAGGGACTTAAGTAGGCTAGAGGAATGGAATTTTACAGAATTCTGCAAGGACAAATGCCTAATGCTGCACTCAAAAAGGAATAACCCCTTACCCTGATACAGACTGGATAGCAGCTCTGCTGAAAGGGATCTGGGGGTCTTGGCAAACTGCAAGCTGAACATGAGTCAGCAGCATGCCCTGGCAGCAGAGCCACCAGCAACCTGGGCTTTAGTAACAAGAGCATAATCAAGAGATGAAAGGAAGTGATCAGCTTTCATTAGAACCAAACTGAGATACTACATTTAGTTTGGGGCTTGCCAGTAGAAGAAAGGTGCAATAAACCGTATCAGTTACAGTGTGGTGCTACCAGGATGGTCAGGGGCCTGGAATGCATGCACTCTGAGGGATCTGGGCTTGTTCAGCTTGCAGAAGAGAGAGCTCCAGTGGGATGTAATCTAATACCTCTGCAATATAAAGACAGCGGAGCGAGGCTTTTTACAGCCATGAGAAGGTGAAACACATCCAGCTTAATCCGAGTCAGAAGACTGAAAACAGGAAATCACCTTTTTTCATGCACATGATGTGCAGCCTCCATCTTTTTTGATGGTTTTCAAAAACCAGCAGGCAAAAGACCTGAGCAACATGATGTTGGTGTTACAGCTGACTATGTTTTGCACAGAAAGTCAAACTATACAACCCTCTGAGGTCCCATCCTGTGATTGTATGAAAGCAATCATGGATACTTTATTTTGCATAATATGCAAGTATTTCCCAGTTGACAGTAAGATGAGATATTTTTGTTGGGGAGGTCCCCCTGATCCTGGGATTTGTAATTTGTTTGATTTTGACACATTGCATGTCCTTTCAGACACGACTGTGACCAGTGTAGGTTGTTAAGGACACTTCAGTTCATGTATTGTTACATTTCAATGATGTGAGGTTTAAATATTCTGTTGCTTAGCCATATGTTTGGGCTTTGGTCACACCTTTTTGTCTCTTTAGCCTCTGCGCCGCCCTGACTCCTCTGATGACCGCTATGTGATGACCAAGCACGCCGCTATATATCCAACAGAGGAGGAACTTCAGGCAGTCCAAAAAATTGTTTCTATTACTGAGCGTGCTTTGAAACTTGTTTCTGACAGCATGACTGATCTGGAAAAAAGCAAGAACAAAGAGGGAGATGACAAAAAGGATGGCAGTAAAGACAGGTATTTTTTTTAGTTTATTACTTTTTAAGAATTTCATTGTTTCTCCTTACCCCGTTACCAGTGCTTCCAGGGATTATCTCCTTTGGGCTTTTATACAGTATATGTGGCTATGGTCTCAGAAGTATGTGGAATACTGTTTTATTTCACTTCTCTATGTTCAAGATTATTTTCAAGGGTTTTACATTATTATTTTAAATACAAATTTTAACTATAATTCACAGAGCTTTGAAGGGAGTTTTACGGGTAGGCGTTTTGGCTAAAGGATTGCTGCTCCGTGGAGACCGAAACGTCAATCTTGTTTTGTTATGTGCTGAGAAACCTTCCAAGTCATTGCTCAGTCGTATTGCTGAAAGTCTTCCTAAGCAACTTGCAGTAAGTAAAATTTTGGGGTTTGGATTGGAATTTTTGTAGAAATACTGTAGAAGTCAAGTTACATATCGGGCTCACTGTGCTACATTTTATAGCTCATGTTCAGTTTCTTTCCATCTTCTGAGTTTCTTTGTCTGAATTCAGAGACTGCTGCATATTCTCCTTTCTCTGTATTGTGTCCATGCAAGGATATACTCTAGTGGTGTAGTACCAGTCATCATTTAATAGATTTTATTTAATTGGGAAATAGAAATGAGCACAAGAAAGACTGTTACTCAGTTACCAGCAGCAGTAGATGTAATTCGTGCAGTGTTACAGGAAGCTTGCTGCCTGAAGGCCAAACTTCTCCATTCTTTTTGTGGCTGCATCTTGTTTCCCATTTGTATGTGTCAGTGCTTTGTAGGTCCACAGCTAGCTTAGTCTTGTGTGGTGAGTTGTATAATTTGGACCTTTAAAAAAAACAAATATGCAGTCTTAGACCATTCAGTGAAATTAATATAAACCAACTGTGGTATTTCCCCAAGAAAGAAAAGTACAGAATAAAGTCTCTGCTCTCTGCTGAACAAAGCCTGTCCAGTGCCACTGTAGAGTCTGTGTCACAGTTTTAGTATTTCAGTGCAGTCTGGTACACTGCTTGACAGAATCACTGGCATGGTAGAAGCTTTAGCAAGATCAGATTAACTAGAAAATAGTCTCAGGTTTGCTCTTCTTTGAAGTTACAGAACAGAAGTCAAATTTAAAAATGCACATCTTGGGCTGGCTTTGTGGGGATGTCACTTCTCCATGTAGTTTGTGGAAGAAGAACACAAACGTGCTGAGAGCTTCCTTTTGGGGCTATTTAGAATTACTAAAGTTGCAAGAAGCAGTTTGGAATAACCACCTTGTTAGTTACTCTTAGATTTTTTTCACCTGGTGTTTATCTTGCCCTTTGTTCTTAGCATGTTGTGACCACCAAGCATAGGATGTATTAGCAGTACCCGTCCTGTGATCTTGAAAAACCACCACTGCATCTTTGCTTTTTAAAGGCTTTTATGATCCAATGAGAAATGCTCTGCTGACATTTTAAGTGGCACTGAGGTTTTTCTTTATCTCAAATACCATCAAGATTCTTGTTATGTAATTGTATCTAAATTTCCTTTCTGGGTATTTTTTTTCTTTTGCATGCTTGGTTACTGGTGTGTATTTTCATTAATAATTGAAACAATATGCAAGTCCAGATATCTATATCTTTATAGCCTGTACTGCGGTTTCTATGACTACACAGGTATCTGCTTCACATAATTATTCTGCATTCCTGTCTTTCTGTTAAAAAAGACTATGTTGGAATCCATTTTCTTCCCCACACTTTTATTGACCACATGCTAATGGAAATTTCTGTTTTTCACTATATAGGTAATAAGTCCTGAGAAATACGATATCAAGTGTGCAGTCCCAGAAGCAGCAATAATTTTAAATTCGTGTGTGGAACCCAAAATGCAAGTTACAATCACACTGACATCTCCAGTCATTCGGGAAGAGAACATGAGGGATGGAGGTTGGGAAGTTGTTAAAGATGTTACTTTTTCCTCACCTGTTTTTTTATGTTTATCTATTCTGCTTAAGATGGCATTTAAGGTCCTGGAAGGCAACATGCTGGCACATGTATTTGGTCGAAACCATGTTTTTCAACAACCAGTCTTGCTAGAAAACAGTTGGTTAAAATAAATGCGTATATGATGCTTTTATTTCATTTTTCAAATTTCTTACTTTATGTCCAACCTCAGCTTTCTGGAAAAGGTACAAACTTGACTTTTTTCCCCTCTTTTAAAATTATGTGGAAAACTAAGTATTTTGCACCAAGTGGCTATAAACTGGCCTCCTAGAGCAGTCTTGCCTTAAGAGAAAGATTGTATGGTTTTAGAAAATCAAATCACAGGTTTTTGGGTTTAAACTGGATCAGCGTTACCATCACTTAGACATTACAAATAGCAGCGCCACTTAAAATGCACTTCTACAATACTTTTGATGGTAGCAGTGCTTCTAACTTTAAAAGACAATGCGATTTTTTCCAGCTCTCTGAGGTTGTTTTTTGGTCTGAAGTGCTTTTTGAGTATATTTAGGCTCCTGGTATTACAATCAGTCTTCTATCCAACTGGCAAACCCAGACTAGTACAATAAAAAATGGCTTTGTCGTTGAGGTGAAGCAGAAGGTGGAGCTTGTAAATCAATTTATATTTCTGAAGTCCACAGTTCCTCTGGTGCCAGCAGTGTTGCTTTAGGGTCTGTTCTGTAACACTTTCAAAGCTCCAAAAGCTTTTAAGCCAACAAGCATGATTAATGTCTGCAGTACATTGGTTCCTTTTATTTACGGGTCAGATAAAATTAACTTTTGTTTCCTTTTAATCCTGTATTTTCATAGTTGAAAGTGATCATAGCAAACAGGGTTCTGGTGTTTGACAGTGAACCTACAAATAGGAAATCTAAGGCTGTCTCAACACATCTCATATGCAGGTTCAAAGAAATTGTATGTGTGTATGTATACATGTGCTTGTGTATATACGTATTTATATAAGCCATGGAGGTTTTTTTATTTCATCTCATCATTACATGTCCTCTAAAATACTCGAGGTTTTCATATTGCATCAGTAAATGTCCTGTAGCTGTGACTAGTGCATTATAAGCAAGCTATGTTAACACAGTCATCCTGCATAATCAGAAAGAAAAATTTCAAGATGCATTCTGTGGTTTGGATGACATCCAAAGAGTCTTAGAATGTTTTGTACATGATTTTTAAGCTGTGCATATTATTCCTAGCTATAAAGGCTGTGTAACATGTACTGTCACACCCAACCAATTTTACTTGTTTTTTGACAATATGAGTGTAACCTGACTCTGGGCTGAATCTGACTTCCCATATTACTAAAGTTTATAAAGAATACATTCACATAAAAGATTCTGTTATTAAATTAGACTAACCAGTAAATCAAATTAACACCATGCTTCTTTCTTAATGTACTCTGCAAAAGTGCAGTATTGATTCCTGCTACAATACTCAATTTCAAGTAAGTGATTTCTGACCTAAAATTCCATGATGTGGAAGGAAAATAAAAGACATTTCAAATTACTATCATCAATCCCTTAATTTATGCCACCAAAAGGAAACAAATCTGTATTTTTGTCTGACCCACACTTGATTAAATTATCTTTGTGAGTTTATTCACTGCTGAACGCAGTACTGCCTCTAGGCAAACAAAGTCAAGTTAAATTTCAAGACACTGAGCAGTATAAAATGGATGTGCAGAAAAGTTCACTTTTGAAACTGGAGCAAATGGAAGACTGAATTGACAATTATTGCAGCAAAGAAGTTCCTTATTGAGAAGACTGCTGCTTATTTGCTGCAGAGTAACAGTATGTGTTTGTGTTTTCCTTACTGCAGCTTCTCATGCTCTGTGTCTTACATTGGTTTAAAGTTCTCTTTTTTTTTTTAGCCCGCTTGGGGAGCTAATTCAGGTGTTAAGGAAGGCTTTACCGGAAGAACCAGTTTGAGTAAAGATGAGACTGAGTCTTGCACATGGAGTAGAATCATGTTTGATGTGTAATTACATGATGAAAGGCTTAAAAAAAAACAAAGGAGTGAAATAAAATTGTTAACCGCATAGCTACTGTTTTCTTACAGTGTTGTGCGTTTGACAGTTTACCAAATCTGGTATTCCAAGAGCTCTGACCTCTGCTGTGGAGTCTTCCTTCAGCAAACAAAGTGTACATACTTACAAACACATCTGTGTGTGCGCGTGTGTCTTTTTTATCCTTAGCTAACAGCCCCGGTCCAAAGCCTTCTAGCAGAGGGACTTGATTCCTGTCAGGGGTGGCTGCCAAGACATCGGAAGGATTTTTGACCAAGGTTTTCTAAAGCTCAGTGTCACACCTGCCATGCTTTACAAAGGAGGGTTTGGATGCATAGTCCTAGCATCTACTGTTACTTTGTGTTTGTTTTTAATTTTTCTTTTTGTCTTTGTCTCTCTCCTAGAATTAAGCAGTGTTCACACTAGTCTTGAAATAGTTGACTGGATAAAACATATTTCACATAATAAAACTTACCTAAATTGATACACATGTTAACTTTTAATAAAGAGGTAGTGTGGACACAGCATGTCTAACTGAAGATTAACCCCTTATGTTTAGCCTAGTAGTAAGTTATACAGGGTAAGAATTCGTGCCCATGTTTTGTAAATTAATTCAGGTTTTGTCTTAGTTTAATAGGGTAGTAGGTTAGGCATCTGATTTTAGTTAAATAGTTGTTAAGGGGTTAATCCTGAAATGTGAAACATAAGCAAAAATCCACAGATTAAATATTACAAGAGTTCCCTTGATATATTTTTTCAGTCAATGTGTAATACATGCCTCAGCAACTTCTGACTTTTTAAGTTTCAAGAGTATTCTTACGGTAGCTATTAGTAGCCCATTGTAGATGGGCATTTCCAGCACTGAGTAAGATTCTTTCCTGTGCATTTAAACTGCAATTCTTCTTAGAAAAATTATTTTCCAAATTAAAGTTTCTCAGAGGTAGAAGTAAAGTTTTAAATTATTTAATGAATTGTTGTGCTAAAAGTCTGCAGTGTCACCTATTTGCATATTAGTTTTAGAAGAAAGTAAATAATTCATTGATCAGGCTAGTAGGCCCAACAACACATATTTTTCTTTTTAATTTCTGAACCTTACTTTGCCACTTTTTCCTGCTGTGGTTTTTCTTAGGATGTACTCCTTGTCTCTTAAATCCAGGCTGTACTCCTTTCATTTGTTAGCTTACCTGGCATCCCTCTTGTATAGGTTTGGAGGAGACTTTTTTATTTGGGTTTGTTTTGGGTTTTTTAATTGGTTTTGTTTTAAAAGAAGCACCACTATAAATGGCTTCATTTGCTCTGAATTGCCTTGTCAGTGCAAATTTTCGTCTTTCCACTTCAACATGCAGTATGGAAGCTGGAATACCTCTGTGAGAAGGTACTTGTGTTCTTCTCAACTTTGTTCTTTTGAAGTCCTCTGCCTTGTATCCCTGTGTGGAGCAATGGGACTGCCCTATCAAAATGCTCAAATCTGAATATAGTACTTCACATTAAATTTAATTACTGTATTGCAAAGCTATACCACCACATTAATGGCATTTTAGTGCTGTATAGTAAGATATCCTACTATTTATTTTATTTCTGTGGTTTCAGAGCAGTATTTCTGCAACATCTCTAAAAACTTCTAGTTGCAGGCACGTTTCATAAGTCTCATTAATTTTTTTCTAAACTGTATTCTCTGGCTTAACTAAATTTATATCTTGCTGGAGTAAACTATATTGCTTCATACTGCCAGCTCCTGTGAAATGAGTGCCATTGAGTGATGGCTTTTTTGTTTCATCTTATCTGGTGTATTACCAGTTATGTTACCAGTATACTTTGTTAGTAGTCCCAATAGCCATTTTCACAATTAGTAAAAAAACCTTTTAAAGGTGAACACTGATCTGATTATATCCATATAATTTTCAGCCCAAGGATACCACTTCACATTGTTCAGTGATTCCAGTTTCACTGATTAAACCACTTCTGTGGTCTCTTCCTTTTTTGGTAACAAAGCAGTGAGCTTGGTAATTAAATCCTTTTCTGAACATTTAAATATGCAAGGTATACTATATTTTCTTTATCTTTTGGACATTCTGCTTTGTTTTTTAGACTGTTCTTTGCTTTTCTTTTTCCTGCTGAATCCTATGCAAAGCAGACCCTTTTCAGATCTTTCTTTGCATCCTAAGAACACATATATTATGAGCTGAGGAATTCTATTTGTATAAGAGAGACACTAGAAAGCAATGGAACTCTGTAATATTGAAGAACATTTCACATTCCTTTAGTCAGGTTTTTAAAGCAAAATAATTTCACGTTTAAGGTACAATAAAAATAACATCATTACTAAACAGCTAGCGCTCTTAAGATTCATTATATTTAGTTTTTCTTATAAGAATAGGTCCCAAATAACATGTGACCATTAAAATTTACAAGAAACTAAGTTTGAATGTTTCTACTTGGTTAAAGTGGATTTTTGTGTTCCTTCTGTCTTGTGTTCTCTGTGCTGGTGCACTGTGTCCAACCATCCTTCCTTCGGTATTTAATTTTAGGGGATTTGTGTTCTTCCAGCATTAGCTTAAATAAAGAAATGCTACGCATTGCATAATCTGCAATGCATTTGAAAGTAAGCTCAGATCTGAAGCGTAACATGCTCTTGATCTTCATACAGGGTTGATGCCCTGATCCGAATTGAACGGCTTTTGTTGAACATTTACATTTGTTGCTCAAGGGATTAAACTTTAAATGGCATGTGTGACATTGAAGCTGTTTAAGGAAGTGTCTTGCTCACCTGGTCAAACACCCATTCCTCACTGCATTTTGCCAATTCAATCCATTTTAGATGTAACCTCGGGTATGGTGAAAGACCCACCGGACGTCTTG
>JAWWEU010000336.1:0-13846 GCA_035583155.1 Acropternis orthonyx | reverse complement strand
CAAGGGGAGCAACTTCCTTTGAATTTTAAGCCACAGCTGACCATGTGTTTTACAGCAATGGAGGGATGAGTAGAAACTGAGCCCATTGAAGCTTTTATTACTGCAGATGCCATTACTCTGACTTCTCCTTGCCACTGGTAATTCCCCTTCAGGAATGGGAATAAACTAATGGTGAAAACAGGTAATTTTTTTTCTTATTGAAGAATTGCCTTGTAAGAATTTTTATGGCTGGAAGTAGATATATTTCTAAGATGGAGTGATAATTGCTCCTTGGTGAAAGAAATCAGTTTCCATTTTTAAAGGCAAAAGATAAGAAAGGCACATGTACAATTATGTGTATGTATAAGTTTGGCTTGGCTGCCCACCAAACTCATCCACTAGCAGGACAGGTTCTCCCCTCCCAAAGGAAAAAACCTAGCAAAAGGAAATTGTAGAAAAACATATATATATATTTACATATATTACGTATATTGCATTTATTTACAATTAAACACTCCATACATTTGAACAGAAATCTCAAACAATCCCAACCAATCCCACCAGGGAAAAGGGGAAAAGGGATAAAGGGAAAGGACACAAAAAGGGTAAAACCAAACAGATATACACAATCAAAACTCAGGAATTAGCTCAACAAAATAACTAGCACTATAAAAATCTCACCACTCCCCTTAGGATAAGCAAATTCTTCACCTCTCCATGATGGCCCAGACAAACCTCTTGGACGGGTCTCATTCACACAGATAAGTGAGGCCAAAACACCAAGATCTGTCACCGAGCTCACCCGTGAAGGAAAAGAGAAAGAGCATCCCCTTGACCAGCTTTTATACACCTGATTATGTAAAGAGATGGAATGGAATATTTCCTTAGTTTTGACCCCAGTTTCTAGGGAAGGTCTACAAAAAGCCACCACAGTCTAACAGGTTGATGGTGATGTTTTTAGTTAAGTCACATTCCATAACAGACTGAATATCACAATTTACTACTCCCTACTACATTTCTTTAACTTTTCTTCTAGGAAAGGAGGATGGATTTTGTAAGGCACTTTCTGGCTGAGTGAATAGAGGAAACTTTGGGAAATTAACTTTTGGGCAAGGAACAAGAATGATTGTAAAGCCAAGTAAATGAGAGTGAATTATTTAATGGTTACATTTCTATATGCTTATTTTCTAAGCATTTATTTGTTTGAAGGTTTAGGTTTGTTTTGGTGAGAGTCAAAAAGACTGAAAAAACTTTCAATATTGATTTTTCTTATGCCAACTCTTCCCAAATGTACTGTGTTACAAGAGCAGTGGTGTGGAATGATTCAAACAAATATTTTTTTGTTTTGGGGGCTTTTTTAATAATTAATATGTTGGCACCATAATGGTTACAGAGAAATGTTCCGATACTAAAGACTGCCTTTTTGTATCCATGCTTCAACTGAAATATCTTAAATGAAAAAAGCAGGGAAATATAAAACTCTTTTGCTTTTACAGACACAAATGATACACTGAAGTGGACACTAAAGTATTAATTAATGCCATTAATTATAAGATTTAATTTTGTAAAATTTTAACCAGTGAAGCCAAAAAAAGACCTCAGAATAACAAAACTGCTTATACACAATTTATCTTTAAACAGCAAAGGTATTTTTTGCAGCACTGGGGGCTAGCCAGCTAATGCTGGACACACTAGCCTGACCTGAGAGTACAAAGTGAGCCATTTTGTACATTCTAGAGGCGTGGTTACAACATTCAATCATACATATTAGCGACTTCTTATTTTTCTTTGTTCGCTTTGGACTCCTTCCAAAGTCCTAGCTCTAAGCCCCCTATATCTACTTTCAACATCTAACTTATGTGATTCATAGCCCAGTGGTCTTGTATATTACTCTCTAACATTTTCTACAATGAAAACACTTTGGTCCAAAGACTTTGGTCCAGTAACCAAAACAGAAGAAGTTATTAACTAGTGTTTCTACAATGTATTTCTAGCAAAACAGTCAGAACAAATGTTAGGCCTATTATCTCCTTCCAACTCAGCAGGGCAAGGTGCATTGCCTAAGCTATTATTTATTCCTCTTGTACCTAGCTTAGTTATCAGCACCAAAAGAGATTTGTCTGGGGATGATGAATTCAGATTCATCCCAGAGGTTTACAGCAGTATAAACACACAGATGTTTATACTGCATAAACATTGCAAGTGTCTGTTAAATTCTGTCCTGCCCTTGCAATTTCAGAAGGTACGTTATAAAGGGCTCTGTATTCAAGCCTTCAGTGCCAGGTTTTCATTTCCAAGCTAATATCTGACAAAGAGCAGAAACTTTTTCAGGGGCTGTGAGACAAGCAGCTACTCCTTGCTTACCCATCCTGAGGGTTTGGCAGTACTAGTTGGAAATGTGAGAGATCTCCCTCTAGGCTCACATTTTTGAGCTACTTAAAAGTTACCTCATTCTACCAAGTTGAATGACTTCATTGTCTCTTGAATATCTGTGACAGAAGGGTCACTTGTCAGGCAGATATACCTGAGAAACAGAAATCACTAAAGTAAAAAGTAAAGTTTCATTTCACTTAGTAGAAAGCTGTCAGAACAAACCAGAAACCATAAATTTCCAATTTGCAGTTCAAGTGTAAAGAAAATACCTGTGGAGGAAAGGAAGAAAAACAGCCCAGACAGCATTTCACATAAAATATTTATCTACACCTGACTGGTTGGTTCTGGGTTTTTTCCATTTTGAACTATGAAAGACACTTTTTCTTTGCAGTAAGGTCCTGTGACTCACCAGGATGCTTTTAGCTGAGAAATTCTAATGTTCAGACTTCAGAGCTGTTTGTAGAGGACTCTCAGGCAGTGCAACGGTAGCAGGAGGAAAGCAGATATTTGGACAAGAGACACAGACAGTTGTGACACCAAGTAAGTGTAGTCTGGTTAAGGACACTCAGCTTTTTTACCTGTTTCCCTTCACACTCTTCTAGATGTGGAGATCCATCTGTCTGTGAAGATAGAGTGTGTCTGTGAGGAACTGCAAGCTAAATCTAAATCATAAGACAAGTCCTCAGTGGTATGAGGCAGTTCAATCTAAGGAGCATGTGTTTTCCCATAAGAAATAGAAGATCCTAAGGTATTCTTCTGGAAGCTGGTCAAAGGCCAGGGGGGCTTAGATTTAGTAGGTTAAGGTGATGAAATTTACTGAAGAACATGAAAATACAGTTCAAAGGGCCAGTTCCACATCCTCTGAATTAAAGCAAAAAATGCCTGAAGTTTTCCAAAGCTCTTTTGGAAATGTCCTCAGCTCAGATTATTGGTCCATCATGCCAATCCACAGAGTGTCATTCTCCTTCAACTGTGGCAATCTCAACTATGGTAGGAGCCTCATACTCAGTTTTCCTGCCTGTAGAGGTCAGGTCAGGCTAAGTAATCTTGCTAAGTCCTGATTCCTGGTTTGTGCTCACAGTGGTGTTTCTACCAGATTTTGCCTTAGATTCACAGATGAGAAACTGTGGTTCTGCTGAATTCTGTGATAAGCATTTCTCTCTTTCAAATGTCAGGATATACTGGGTGTGAGAGGGATGCTGGTAATGAAAACTGAAAAATGTAGAAAACAGTGTGAGGAAACCCAAGGTTTTCTTAGTAAGTGAGTAAGTGTAAGGTAATTCAGCTACAAACTTCATTGGATCTGGATCCTATTCAGGATAGTTATTCAGGATCCTATTCAGGATCCAGTGAGTGATTTATGTCCTGATTGGGTGGAGAAAGGAGAACTAGGTAGGGTTGCACTTTTGACATCTTCATTTTTGCATTTCTAAAAACCTCACATAAACAAGCCTTCCACTTAAATCTGTGTGGGACCACATAATTGCAAGGATATGCAATGAATAGCTGAAATGGGCATATCCTTCCTAGAAACTCATTAGGAGGATGCTTAATTATCTGACTGCAAGGAGAAGTTGTCTTTCTCTCTCTTCAGTCAGCACATAGAGTCTGAAGTGTTGGAGTGTAGCAGATGGGTTAATACGGTAACAATGGACCACCCCTTCCTGAGGGTCTAAAATGTGTGTGCAAGTGGAAATAAAGTGATTTGCTGCCTTGTCACTTGAGTGAGTTGGTAGGTGCCCCCGTCACTACAAATGGCACCCTGAATCAGGGACTATTGTAGGGATATTGGTAACCAGGAGTTAGATCTCACTGGGATACCTATCAGTGATATGGAGATTTATCCCTTATAATTGATAATTGATAAATCCAACATTTATTATAAAGTATGTTTAGCAGTTATTATAAATCATTTAAACATAAAAATAGCCTGCCCACAGTAAGGAATAGAGCCAACTCCCAATAATAATTGGCCTTGTAGTTTCTGTAGATAACTAAAATAGAATAGACACCTTATGGAACTAAGATCAATCAGGACATATGTCAAGAGAATAAGATAATTATAGAAAGTTACCAATTAGACCAGTTCGAGTTGCCAACAAAACTGGTCTAATTTGCTTTTTGAGCCAAGTTGAAAAGGACACAGTGAGGAAGAGCTACGATCTTCATCTTCAAGCCCCCCGAAGACCCCTGCCCAAGACCACTACAAACCAATGTGTAAACTCAGATAGGAGGAGCTCAAGGCAGTGAAAATGGAAATTACCTCTTGGAACTGATTAGAATAAGCCTGCCTTTTCTAAGAAAATAATGCATATGCATAAAAAAATAATGGATATGCATGCTGTAATTGTACATAAGCAAGCCTTTAAACACAGACAGGTGTGCATGTCTTTGGAGGAGCGATTCCCCATGCACCCAGCGCTGAATAAACGTACCTCTCTATAACCTCTTTAGTTGTAGAGTCTTCTCTCCGCACATCACCAGCAGTGACTCCTTGGTTTTAAAAAGGGAAGGGCAAAAAAAAATTGCACACATCATCACCTCCTGGACAAAAAATAGGATTATAAGGAACACAGAAAAAGGAGCATGAAAATGGAACAAAAACACAGCCACGCAGGAGGTTGAGGAAATGGGAGGAGGTATTTCCCAGGAACAAAAGCAAACAGATGAAGCTGTGAGCCACCTGTCAAACAGGCAGAAAAAAGACTAACTGAAAGATGCCTGAAATTAAACTAATAACGATTTTAATCTAGATTAGTTTATACATCCCTGGACTTCTACAGTATGGAAAACCCCAAGTAATCTCCAGGCAGAAAGATGGGCAAAAAATCCACGAAAAGGCAGGGTCTGGGGACCCCACGACTTGTGAACACACAGTCACAGGGGTGGCTGAGATGGGCACCACCACGTGGGGCAGCAGGAATGCGTGTAGCTGTGGCAGAAAGGAGAGAGGCAGCAAGCCTTGGCAGGCCTGGGATCCCGGTGGGAAGGTGGAGGCCCCGCATGGCATGAAGTGGTGGTTTAAGAGGGCACTCCCCATGCCTTTCGCAGAGCAGGCGGGGAACACGTGAGGAGGCGTCGTGTGGGGCGAAGTACCAGTGCCACACGCGGTGCCGCTGGCAGCGGGAGCCGGGATGAACTCTGCAGGGCCAGCAACTGAGAAAAACAGTGGTGGCATGCTGGGAGCACAACAGGGGCTGCACGGCAGTGGCAGCGATGGTTGCAGATGCCATCTCACCCTTGTCAGAGCAGTGCACGTGGCGACCTCACGGCCACGGCCATTTGGAAGGCATGCAAAAAGCAACAAAGGTGTGCCAGAGGTTGCGCGGCCACAGAAGCAGCAGAAGCTGCAGAAGCAGCGGAGTGCCACGGAGCTGGAGCTGCAGGAGCCACTGCCGAGCGGAGACAAGCACGGCATTCATGGGAAACAAGTGCAGTGGGTAGAGAAAGAGAAAGCTCACCTGCTTCCAGTTGGTGGCCTCTGGTGGTTGTTGAACTGGGGAACTGTTTTTGGTTTTCCTGGTTTTTCCTTTTTTTATCCTTTAGGATATCCCAAAAGTTGTTAGCTTGAAATAAGGAAAACCAAGGCAATGTAACTAGGAGCTCAATTTCTTCAAAAACAAAGCAAGCACGCTTGGACATAACAAAAACCTTGTCAGCAAGCCTTAATATTAACTGTGTCTTGGCATTTGGTCATACCTTTCTATAAGCACAGGTAGCATAAGTGTTACTACAAGGCATGGCTACAAATTTAAATGGTTTTGTTCACTTTTCAACTTGCAATTGCTTTAAACACTTTTGTAACCATTTGAAGACCTACTGCAAATAGTAATAATTGCTGAAAAGTTTAAACCTTATTTAAAACTTTTGCTCCTAAGTTTATTTGTACTTTCACTGCTAACAAATCCTTTTAGAGTGTGAAAAGTCAAAAGCAAGCAAAAGTCACTGAGAAGGTTACTGAGAGTAATATAAAACAAAGTAATATACAAACTGCAGCCCTTAAAAGTTGTAATACTGTGATCAGAGTTATGAAATTATCAACAGTTTTTCTTTTTTGCAGCTCATAAATGATGCTTTGGCAAAACTCTTAGGACACACATTTTGGTTGCTAAGTACAAAACTGCAGTAATTTTACCAAATTTGCTAATCTTCAGCTGGGAGTACTAAACTTTGTTCCAAGTTTCGGTTTGAATAAGTAATGGTATTTGATAATGTAACTCTTCTCTAAATTGTTCATATAGATGATAGCAATTAATAGAATGAAGATTCTGTATTTGTGATATTTTGACTAAGTTTTGCAGTAACCATGCCAAGTTTTTCCATCGATCTAAGTCCAGCAAACATCAAGTCACACCTGTCCTTCTTTGCCAAACAAAAACAAAAAGAAAGGAGGAGTCCAAGTCTGCCTCTGATCGTAGGAATGCCTATGAAGGAATTATACATTTTTGAATTTTTAAATTGAACATGGGGAAAGGATATGTTTGTTTCACAAGTTCTCTCTTAAAGTCATCTCCTCAATCATAACAGCAATTCAAGGGCCAAAGAAAAGTGCTGATAAATATTGTTAATTTAGGGATAAGAAGAAAACAGTGATAATTTCTCAGTTCACAATCACAAGACACAGCAAAATAAAATCCCAGGTTTTGTTTGTATGAATGTATGAATGACAGGGTGTCCTGAGTGAATGTGTGTGAATATATTGATGCCTCAGGGGGTTTTTTTATTTTTGATTTTTAATTTTATAGATTTTAGAAGTTATTGTAGATTTAACGTACCAGTAAAATAACTTCAGTAGCTTAATGTTTACACACACCAATCCCATCCTATATCAATCCCTCAAAACCCCAGTAGCTGTTTAGGCTCCATTTCAAGGTAGAATTGCAGAGAAGCGCTGTGAGGCTGCACCAGAAGATAAAGACATGGGCAGAAGGACTTCCAAATCTGGAACTTTGGAAGGCCTCCAAGGACCCGACGTGCTGCGAGGAAGACGAGTATGAGGAAAGAGAGGTCCCAAACCCCCAGACTCAATTCCTGATGGGGCGTGCCAGGGGCGGGATGGGCAGGACCAGGGGGAATAACGGAATGGGATTGGATGGACATTATTATAAAATCTTGGAACTTGGGAACTTTCCGGGGAGGATCTTGTGGATATGTATTCCTGGAGCCTAGAGGTTCATTAAAGCTTCTGCTCTCCTTATCTCCAACTAAATTGGCCTGGAGTTTTTTCTCCTCAGTCTTTAAGGCATCAATATGCATATGTGAGAATGTGACTACTAGTACACCTACCTCATTTACAGGATCACACTATCTCATCTATACGTAAGCACGCTGAGATGAAGGTCAAAAGACATATAAACCCTGGACTGATTAAAGTTACTCATTTACAGAGATAAGTAGTTTCAATAAAGGTTTTTAGGAGTTTCAATAAAGGTTTTTGAGAACAAACCCTGGATTGAAAACACCCTCAGAGAAAAGTTAAAAGTCAAGAAACACACAAACCTTGGATTAATCAAAGTGTCTCGTTCATTAAAGGTACTTGTTTGCAGAATAGGTCAGTATAATAAAGGTTCTGAGAAGGTTAGTTTAAATAAAAGTTAAATAGTGGAATAAAAGTCATAAGAATTTATCCTAGAGGGAACAGCGATGTTGGGATTGTTTCATATTTGTATTTTGGTGTGTGTTTATGGATTTATAACACAGCATTTACTCAGTGCATTAAAAGAAAAGAAAGGGGGATATGTAGTGGTTGGGTTAACACAGTAAAAACACAGCACCCCCTACCCAAGGGTGTAAAACATGTGCACCTGGAAATAAAGGGAGTTGCTGCCTTGTCATTCGAGTCAGTTGGTCCGTGCCGCTGCCACCACATTGGAGAACCTGATGCTGGGAATTGGTAGTACATACCGATCCTGGGAGGAGAATGTCCTTCCATATCTACTGTTCATAGGGCACATTGTATGCCAAATGAGAAAAAGATTATTCCACACTGTAAGACATTGTTCTCAGAAATAAAATGCAGGGAAAGAGAGAGGATAATGGGATGTTTGGAGTTAGGGACTTTGTCTTCTCAAGTAATCATTCAGTCTAGTCTGAGGACTTCTGGCCTTCCTCCAAATGGCTGAACACCTGCCTGAACATCAAGGAGGAAGAAGGCAATGAATTCTTTCTTTTCCTTGGCCTACATGAGTGGGCTTTTTTTCATCTGTTAAAGAGCATTGATTTCAACCCATGAGTTTTCTCCCTTTTACCCTTCTGAATTCCACATCCCTCTGAGGGGGCAGTTTGTGAGCAGTTGTGCAAGGCTTACTGCCCAGCCTTAATCCACAATAGAAGGGAAAGCAAAAGGTGGAGATGAGGCCAGGCTCTTCTCAGGGATGCCCAGGGACAGGACAAGGGGCAATGGGCACAAACACAAAATCACAGGAGGTTCTCTCTGAACCTCAAGAAACACTTTTTCACAGTGTTTCACAGAGTGACCAGGCTCTGGAGCAGGTTGACTAGGCAGCATGTGGAGTCTCTATATTTGGAGATCCTCACAAGCTCTTTGGTCAGGACCCTGGGGAAGTGCAGCCTGTGCAGAACCGAGGCTGGAGTGGGTTGATTCTGAAGGACTGCTGCCCTTGTGAAGGAACCATAGTGGAGCCACACGTGAAGGACTGCAGACTGTGGGAGGGAAGACAGCAGTAGAGATGAAGGCTAGGGATTAAGTGTTAAGAAATGATCCCACATCCCATTTCCTATTGCCCTTTGCCTTTTGAGGAGAAGACGTAGAGAATTCAGGAATGAAGGTGAGCCTGGGAAGAAACAGGGATAAAGTGAGGGGAAGACATTTTGAAGTTACTCACATTCTTACTCTTAGTTACACTGGCAGTAAATGAGAATCCCTGCAGTGTGCAGTGAAGGAGAGGAACAGTTGCGGTGCACAGTGATGGCACCTTGGGAACAGCCCTGACACCCATCAGCTCCTGGCCTCTGGCAACTATCACCTTCCCCTCATCCAACACGCCCTGTGTCATGCCCCAGAGGGTTGGTGTTAAAGCTCGGCTGGGTTTCCTGTCTCCCTGTGACGTGGCACAGAAGCAGAATGCTCAGAAGGGACAGAGATGCCTCAGACCGATTGGGTATTGTCCCAGGAAATCATGGCCCAACCCTACACTGATTTCTCAAAAGTAAAACCATCAGATCACAGCTGAGGTAGGACACCCACTGGACTCAGGGGAAGACTGGGGAGGGGGATTCTAAATTCATCAAGAGACACAGTGAATATGCATCAAGTGAACCCACTCCTCCCAACACCATGTCCATGATACTCAGGGACAATCGCAGAGCAGGGAAGGGGCTTGTGTGTGGATGAGGGGGCTCAAGATGGGCATCTCCTGCTCTCAGCAAACTCAGATCAGTCTTTCCTCAGCCACAATGAAGCCTTGGAAACAGGACTCTGCCAGTCCAACACCTGTGCAGTGGCCCTGAACAGTGCAGACAGCCCCTCTGGGCTCAGTGTGCACTCTAAATTCAGCCTACCCCAACGTGTTTTGTAAATAGACTCTACAAACAGAAAAGCTAAAAGATTTTATTAATATAAACCTTGCTATGAAAAGGAGTACTGAACTGGAGGACCTCTTATAAGTGCCTTGCAACCTAAACCCTCCTATGAGTCCATGATTCTGTGAATATTTTCCTTTCAATAGTAAAATTTCAGGATATGCCACTGAGGCTTAGAAATCTTCCTCTTCCTCGGTGGTGTGGATGAAGCTTCTCAGCCTTCCTCAGTCATTTTCAGTTGTCCCCAGAGACCACAGATTTTGTATGACCCATAACAGAAGATGGGACATTCCATGCAGCATTCATGACTTTCTTGAAAACATTGAGGCTTCCAGGTCTCCTCAGACAGGCCACAAGTCTGAAGGACACATTGGGTTAAATCAAGCAGGCTGGACCACTTAATGTGATCCCCTTTGTACGCAAAACTCCCCTGGTTTTCTCAAGAAGAAATAATCTTCCTGTCCTATTTTACCCACAGGCACTTGTGTATTATTCCAGGAGAGTGGATGCATATTATCAGGCACTCCCTGAACAACTTCATTTGCCTCCCCTCCTGCATGTTCAGGTGGGACACAGCCCATGCAAGGGGGCAGTCAGTGAGTGGGATGTGCCTGGGGTCAGAGAAAGGGGGTCTAATTGTGCCTTGGTGCTCTCAGTGGAGAGGAGGGAATGGGTGAGGAATGAAGGGGACAGAGAAAAAACTGTTCCAATTGGAAGGCAGCTACAAGAACCACCTAGTCCAACTACCTGACCACTTCAGGGCTGAACCAAAGGTAAAGCATGGTATTTTACTGCATAGGTGTTGTCCAAATGCCCTTTTCACACTGTCAGACATCGACCATCTCTCCAGGATGTCTGTTCCACTGTTTGACCACTCAGTAAAGAAATGCTTCCTAATATCCAGCCTAAACCGCCTCTGGTGAAGCTCTGAGCCATTCCCCACATGACCTATCACTGTGTGCCAGGAAGAACATCTCTTTCTACTTCCTCTCCTCAGGAAAATGTATAAGTATGGACAAGCCCCTCATTTCCCTAAACCAGAGAAATATTCCATAGGCTTGGGGCCATAGGGGCCATAACAACACTGAAGAAGTCCCAGGTGTCCCAGGGGACTGCAGCTCTCCCTGACCCTGCATCCCTCTGCTTCTTTTCCCAAACTCAAGTCTCCAGTCTCAGTGGGCTCCTCTACCCTCTCCAACTCACTTTTCCCATGCCTGTCCTGACAATTCCCAGCACAAGGGGCCATGTTCGAGTACTCAGGAAAGGAGGGGGGGGAGAATGGATTCAGACAGTCTGTGGAGGGGCACTATGGAGTGGGTAATGCTCCCCAAAAGGGTGGTGGCAGTCAGGACTGTGACACTGTGTCAGGGTCATAGTGTCCCATCCTGTGTTCATAGGGAGAGCTCTGCATTGCTGCTGAGTAGGAGGACACAAGGAATGGAATGTCCTGGATCTGCTGAGCAGCCCCATCAGCCTGGTCCCTGCTGAGTCCTGGGCTGCCTTTGTGGCTTGAGTGGTCTGAGAGGGCTTTGACAGGAAGAGACAGCTGGAGGAGTGTCATCATGGGAGAGATTAGGGTGCTGGGCCAGAGTGGAGGGAGCAGGGGAAGGAGCAGTTTTACCCAGGAGTGCCCTGTCGAGAGCTGGAGATGGGATTCTGGGAGTCCCATGTGGGAGCAGCAGCTCAGCAGCAGCAAGGGCCAGGGGGCCAGGGGAAGGACAGGGTGCCACCCTCCCAGGTGAGCTCCAAAGTCCCAGCAGCACCCTGCAAAGCTTCCTCAGAGAAAGGTCAGGGGTGACACCATGGAAACACATCACCTTTTGCATGCCAGAGCTTTCCCTGCAAAACGAACTGTGTTTGTGCACCCTGCAGGGTGAGACACAGCGGGAAATGCACCAACAGCTTCAGCTTCTGGTCTTCCAGCCCCCACCTCTGACTCTCAGTGTTGTCAGAGACAGAGGGAGGGACTAGGAGGGACTGGGACTGAGGACAGTGACAGAGGCACAGGCAGGCAAGGTGTGGGCAGAGCTGTTCTGCAGGCAGAGAGAAGCTGGAGAGAGGTGAGACAGAGCTGGCCTGGCCATGTGGACTGTCCTGTGTGTTTGGTTCCTGCCCATTGTAGGTAAGTGAAAGGAAGGGGTGATGCCCCCCAGGATCTGAGCGTGCCCCTGTGCTCTGCACGGCTCTGTGGAGCTGTGCTGACCCCTTGCAGCCTGACCTGTTCCCCAGGAAAACCTGTGCCACCATCCCTGTGGAGCACAGTGAGAACAGCCCTCCTCCTCTTCTAGCTGGGAGCTCATCACCTCCATCCAACCTGCCTCCTCTGCAGGAAGGGGACAGGCAGGGCACGTCCCTGCTGCACTCAGATCTTGGGGCCGAGCACTTTGCACTCGTACTGGACACTCTGCTCATGGGGCACTGCCACCCATCCTGCAAAGCCCAGCTGGAGGATGGCACCACAGGGCTCAAGCCCCACTTGCCTGTGAGAGGTCCTTGTCCCTCCTATGAAAATTTAGATTAGTTTCAGGGACAGGTGAGTTTGTTCCTCACCAGGCTATATCAGCAAAGTCAGGAATTTGTCTCCCCTCAGGGCACAAAATCTTCCTGCTTCTTTGGGAAACATCAGAACAGGATTCCTGTCTGACAGGGAAAAGGAGGGAGGGAAATGTGATGTCTCCTTCCTTGCAAGCCTTGATTCCTGCTATCAGCTCTGTTCCTCGGCCCATCTTTTTCAACTGAGTTTAAAAGAGAAAGATTTTGTCCTCCCACTGGCCCAGTGCCATCACAAAGCTGCACCAGACTTTCTTTGACTTTTGCTGAATCTTTGAGTGATCAGGGCATGTTCTCTCTCTCTGCAGCAGTCCTTGGTGTGACCTTGGTGCAACACCCCAGGGAACTGACAGTGCGAGAGGGAGAGAAAGTCACCTTCCAGTGCAGCATGAGAGGAGACTCTATGTCAAGTTACTACATGTCCTGGTACCGTCGGGGCCCGCGTGGCACTGTGGAATGGATTTACTGGTACCCTGAAAAGTACGGAGATGGTTTCCAAGACCGCTTTAAGGGATCAGAGGAGAGCTCCAAGAACAGTTTCACACTGCAGATCCTGGCAGCAAAGCCAGAGGATGCAGCAAAATATTACTGTAGAGCAAGAATCACCCTGGAGCAGCTCTGCAGCAGAGTGGAACAAAAACTGACTGATGGGAACACAGATCTCTCAGCATTTCTTTCTGGCAGCTGCTCACCTGGGGCTGTTGTCAGGCAATGGCAGGTGCAGGAAACAGACCTCTGGCAGGGTGGCAGTGGAGGGAAGCATGGTAGAAGAGCTGGTACCATTTGTGATGCTGGAGGATCTAGTTTGGGAACTTGAGAGGCTGTTTAGGCAAGTGCAGTTTTAGTGCACGTTGCCTGGGCTCGTCTCCAGCACAGCCCCATTTTTCCTCTGTGGCTTGGCTGCAGAGCCATGGGATCATGGAGACATGTGGGGGATGGAGCCAGGCTGTTTAGGGAACACAGATCAGCACAGATGCCAGTGGTGCTGCCACAGATCACCTGATGAGGAAGAAGAAGTAGAGAAGGTGTGGTGGGTTGACCTTGTCTGTTCTCACCTGGTGCCCACCAAGGCACTCTGTCAATCCCCTTCCTCAACTGGCCTTGGGGTAAAATTGCACTGAAAGGCTTACGGGTCAAGATAAGGACAGGGAAATGTCTCAGGGGTTCCCATCATGGGAAAATAGATGAACTTGGGAAATTGAATTTCATTTCCTGCCAATCAAATTAGACTAGGATAAAGAGAAATAAGCACATATCTAAGAGCATCTCCACTCCCTGATCATTGCACAGTGTGATAGACATACATGTGATTCGTGTCAGTAAGCAAGCAATTAAAATGCAGTCTCATGAAAACAGAACAATAATTACACTCCTATAGAAAAAGTCTGATTTATAATGAGGC
>JAWWEU010000335.1:0-13856 GCA_035583155.1 Acropternis orthonyx | reverse complement strand
CTTTTCTCCACGCTCAGCCCCCCCAGCTCCCTCAGCCCCTCCTGCTGCTCCACACCCTTCCCCACCTCCCTTCCCTGGCCTGCACACCCAGGAGGTGCAGGGTGGTCCCAAGGTTTGGAGATGATGGTCATGAGTGAAGAAGTGACCCTAAACCAAGCAGTCTTCCCTAAGATGTTCTGGGAAGGCAGTTGTCCGTCACCCTGGTCCAAAATTAGAGGGAGGTGCCAGTGCTGTTGCAGTGGTGCAGGGAAGGCCTGGGGGTGCAGAAACAGCCTGGGATCAAAAGATGATCAAAATTGTCAGCTGGTTTCCAAATCCATGAGGTTTCAACGTGGAGCAGCATCTTTCAATACACCAGAAGGAAAAACAGGAAAACTGAGAGTGGGCAGGCCCTGGCAGAGGTTGGGCAGAGAAGCTGTGGCTGCCCCTGGATCCCTGGGAGTGTCCAAGGGAAGGTTGGACGGGGCTTGGAGCACCCTGGGCTATGGAAGGTGTCCCTGTCCATGGCAGGGGTGGCACTGGGTGGGCTTTAAGGTCCCTTCCCACCCAAACCATTCCATGACTCTGTGACAAACCAGCAACCACTGTGGACCATGAGAACTTCTCCCAGTTGCTGTAAATTCCAAGGAATGACAAACCAAAGGTGCCGCTCCCGCTCCTACAAATTCGAATTCCAAGTCTCTCCCCCGGATTTGCCACAAGCCTCCGGTTTTCTGTGGGTGTTCCACTTCATTTAAAGTGACTCATTTTTCTCACAGGGGAAATTAATTGTTTTCTGCCCCGTTTGGGAGCACTTCATTCCCCCCCAGGCTGTGCTGGGGGATGTTCTCAGCAACTGCTGCAGCCCAGGCAAAGGCACCCCCTGGGAGCTCTGCTGTGGAGGGGTCGGGGGGATGGGGGGGAAAATTGTCCTTAAATTGCACTGAAATTTCACCAGCTGTCCTTCCCCTTCCTGCAAAGTCCGGATAATTGTCTGCCCAGCAAAGATTTTTGGGGGGATCAGCTGGTCTGTGTGAGCCCAGCCTTGAATGCTCAGACTCTCCTCGCTGTGTGTTGTGCATCGCGTTCACGTTCCGTGGGCGGGATTGGAACGGGGATATCCGGAACTCAGGACCCCACCTAAGACTTCAGTCCTTGTGCTGTGTCGTAACTCTGGGAGAGCTGCACGGGAAAGAAACCAGGTTTGTCCTTATTTGGGCTGTAACAGGGGCAGGTTGCCCCTTTTTTTGCCCTTATTTAGTCAGCTCTGGGTGGATCCTCATCTGATCCTCGCCTAACAAAGCTAACCTTGGCTGAGTTTAGGCTCTGGCCTGGGCTTTGCTGGGTTAGGACGTGGGTGCAGGTCACTGCTTTTCTCCCAGACATTTTTCCATGGGGCTAACAGTGCCTGAGACCTGCTGCTTCTTTCATGTGCTCTTTGAAATCGTGGATTCATGGAATATCCTGAGTTGGAAAAGACCCATGTGGATTGAGTGCAATACATCTACAAATAATACACGAATCATGGAATCGTGGAACGGTTTGGGTGGGAAGGGACCCTAAAGATCACCTCATGCCACCCCCTGCCATGGGCAGGGACACCTTCCACTATTCCAGGTTGCCCCAAGCCCTGTCCAGCCCGGCCTTGGGCACTTCCAGGGATTTGGAGTCCCCAGCCTCGGACAGAGATACCAACACCGAATACCAGCCTGTGTTAAAGTACTCCTGGCTCTGCAGAACTGCCAGCCCCAGGAAGGCTGGGGATGGTGACGGAGAGTGTCTGTGCATCAGTTCACTGGATGTTTCCAGATGGCAGGTGCTGGGAATCCTTTCCTTTCAGTGCTTCTTTTTCGTTTTACCACAAAGCAAAGGCAGAATTGACAGCTATAAATGATAATGCTGTTACATTACACTGAAAACACTCATTTACTTGCCACAGTTGTGTATACACTGCTATATATTACATGTGTTTAACAGCAAAGAACCCTCTGCACAGGAAAATCTGACTATTCTAGGCAGGGGGTTTTTTTAATCTGAAAAATTACTCTCAGCCCCCAGCGCCAAAACTGGCTGTTTTTAAAGAAACCTCTGCACAGCTTAACTGTCTTCAAGGAAATAATCCCCCTGTAACTAACTAATCCTTCCTTCTGGAGTCCTGGATATGCAGGAGGTCGGTTTTATGTAAGGTTCTCTCTTGTTCCCAATCCGGGCTCCTGGTTCTCCGGGATTGTGAGCACAAATTCGGGGCTCCAGGGGGTGCTTTGCAGGGTCAGACTTGCCTTTCCCACCCTGCTGAGGACGGAGCCCTCAGCCAGGAATTCCAGCAATGCCTAATTCCTGGCGTAAGCGGATCAGGATCCCCGTGGGCCTGGGGGAGCCTGGCACTCGGACAGTGCTTGTGCTAAGCCTTTTTCCTTGGCATCATCCAAGTGCTCCACGGGAGCCAGAAGGGAAAGGAATCACCTTGTTGGGTCCTGCATGAAAGACAAGGCCGGGCCGGGTTGGGCTGGGGGGTTTGACTCCTTGTTTGGGGGTTTGGTGGGGGGTAGAGGGAGGTTTCCTTTCCTCCAAGTTCTCTGAAGGGGCTGTCGGAATCAGTTATCTCTTGAGGTCTGGATGCCCCTGGAAAGCTGTCTGGGAGCGCTGGTGGGTGGTGGAGACCACGGGTTCAACCATCTTCCCAGGACACTGTGTAAGAGCCCCTCACCTTCCTGCTGCCTAATTCCTAACTGGGGAAGAGATTTGGAATCTCTACCGACCCCTGGGTGGAACTGCTCCCTTGGCCTGTAGAGCACTCCCTCCTGGAGATGGTGCCCGTGGCGCCAGGGAGGAAAGAGAGCTCGTCATGGTGTGGGATGTCCATCATTCGGAGCAATCCATAACATTGGCCAACTCCACCGAGGCTGTCACGGATAGGAGATCCTCTTCTGGAGCAGATCATTTGATGTCGTGGGCAAGGCTGTTCCACCAAGGAGATTCTCTTCTGGAACAGATAATATGATGCCATGGATGGGGCTGTTCCACCACAGAGATCCTCTTCTGGAACAGATAATATGATGCCATGGATGGGGCTGTTCCACCACAGAGATCCTCTTCTGGAACAGATAATATGATGCCATGGATGGGGCTGTTCCACCAAGGAGATCCTCTTCTGGAACAGATAATATGATGCCATGGATGGGGCTGTTCCACCAAGGAGATCCTCTTCTGGAACAGATAATATGATGCCATGGATGGGGCTGTTCCACCAAGGAGATTCTCTTCTGGAACAGGTCGATCAATACCAGGTCTCGGGTTCGTTTTGCAAGTTCCATGTGATCTGAGGAGTGAAGACTTGGAGCAAAACTTCCAAGCAAATTTAATGAGGAGTGAGGGAATGAGCCATGAGGCCTCGGAGTTGGGTGCTGGGAAGGTGCTCTGGAAAGGGAAGAGGAGCAAGGATTTCTAGTTCAACATGTTGCTTTGGCTGTTGGTGCCAGCTCTAGAAGATGAAAGAGGTTTGGTTTCCCACAGGAGGGGCATATTCCAGAGGGAAACGTGGCACAAATGACCTCAGCTGATCCAGAGTGGAAGCAGAAGTGGTGGTTGATTGATCATGACTCAAAGTGAAAATGGATGTGATTTGATATAAGAACGTGTGATTTTGGTAGTCCAGTTAAATGGAAAAGGGGATTTCTAACGCCATGAAGGGCTTCTCCAGGTGTCTCCGTGGGTCTGCCGTGGTCTAGTTCCATAATCAAAGGTTGAAGGACATTGATAGGAAAGAAAGACAGTTAATTCACAACGACTGTAATTAATTCAGCACGTCCAGTCTTAAGGCAGAAGCATCACCTGGTCCCGTGGGACCGTGTGTTTGCCATCCCTCCATACAGGATCAGGATCCAGGATCAGGATCCAGGATCCATGGCTCTCTGACCAACTCCTGAAGTCCCCCCAGGATGGAGAGCCAACACCTCTCTGGACAATCCGTGCCAGTGTTGCTTCGTCCTCCTGATGAAGGAATTTGTTCCTCACAGGTTTCCTCGTGAGCCTCCCAGGCAGCAAGTCGCGGTCCTTACTGAGGAGCATCAAAACTGAGCAAATCCAAGGGCTGGGAATGCCACCATAACTGGATAATTGCCACTCACAGCCTTCCCCCAGCACTCTTTGGAATGAAGCCGGGTCTGTTGTCTGCCCTGCCTTAGATTACAACTCTTAGCGTTTGGGGAGTACTTAAAACGAAAGTACTTAAAAGAGGTGGTTTTGGTGGCTCTCTTAGAGCTGGAAAGGCTTAAATTTGGGAAGAGACATGGGAGAAGCTGACTGGGGAGATGGTTGTGGTAGGAGAAGGGAAGGTCCCAGCCGAGGACTGAGGGAATTGGCACATGGAGAAGCCACGTCCAGCGGGTCATCTGCAGGTGCTTTGGCTTTAGGGAGTGTTTTGGTGTGTGTCTGACCTCCTTTCCCCCCCCGACTCCAGCTGCGTCCTACACGGACAGCTCTGACGATGAGACCTCCCCCCGGGACAAGCAGCAGAAGAATTCCAAAGGCAGCAGCGATTTCTGCGTGAAAAACATCAAACAGGCGGAGTTCGGGCGCCGGGAGATTGAGATTGCTGAACAAGGTGAGGGGGGCACCTTCCTCAAGCTCCACCTTGCCCTGGGCTGTTCTCTGGGGTCCCTCCTGCTCTCAGATCCTCTGCTGAGGTTCAGCCTGTTGGTGGCTTCTTGATACCTGTTAGCAATGGGAAAACTTCTATGGGATCCCGTGGGATGGGAAAGGAGTTACGGGGTTGTGCTGTGGGGCTCCACCCAACCAGCTGCTGCAGGGCTGGTCTGGACTCAAAAGCCCTCTGTTCAATCAGGTAGAAAGGATGAAATCCACCAAATAAATGAGGCAGCTGTGCCTGAGCTTGATGATTGTCTCCAAAGATCCATGGCAAAGGCCAGGCAGCGTTTTTAGGAAGCTGGAGGGACGTTGGAGAGCTGGGGCAGAGCAGCAGGTCCCAAGTTCTCCTCAGGCTGAAGCAGGTTCCCCTCCAGCCTCCCCTGGGAACTTTCAGGTAGAAGTTTGGACGTGTGATGATCCAGAGGGATTTTGGGCCCTTTTGGCTTATCTGGGCCTTGCTCCCAAGGCCCCTTTGGCTCTTTTGGAAGCTGCCACAGCTGTTCAAATGCATGGGAACACCAGGCAGCGGGGCAGGAAGCGGTGCTGGCTGCTTGTCCTTGTCCTCATCCCCCTTTCCAGCACGTTCATGGACGTTTTTTCCCTTCTCCCTCCAGAAATGCCTGCGCTGATGGCTCTGAGGAAGAGAGCTCAGGGGGAGAAGCCGCTGGCCGGGGCCAAGATCGTGGGCTGCACACACATCACAGCCCAGACCGCTGTAAGGCCCGGCCCAAACCCCCCCCCAGGGACTGCCTGGTCCCTGAAACACACCCCCAGGGGCTCCTGCAGGGAGGGGGAGCTGAGGATTCCCCCCCAAACCCCGGGCAGGAGGCGTTTCTCCGGGCTGGAGCTGGGACCTTGCCGAGTGAAATTTGCGTGTTTGTGTAAAAAAAAAAAAAACACACCTCAAAGTTCTTAGTTATGTCAGCCGTCTAAAATGTTCTAAAAAAATGGTTTAATTGCAAAATCCTTTGCTGTGCAGCTTTCTAATGACCCTGATGCTGCTTAAAACCAACTTCAGAGGCCCTGGAGGACAACTGAGTCCTGCAGTGATTGGGGTTGGAAGGGGCCTTAAAGACCATCCAGTTCCAACCTCCCTTCCATGGGCAGGGACACCTTCCACTAGACCAACTTACTCAAAGCCTTGTCTGACCTGGCCTTGAACCTTAAAACCACCTTCAGAGACCCCCAAAAACTGTAAAATCACGGAATGGTTTGGGTGGGAAGGGACCTTAAAGCCCATCCAGTCCCACTCCTTGCCATGGACGAGCACACCTCCCACCAGACCAAGTTGCTCCAAGCCCCGTGCAACCTGGTCTTGAGGCTTCAAACCAACCTCAGAGACCTCCTAGAAGCTTAAGGCCAATTTCAGAGACCCCTAAAGATCATAAAATCATGGAATGGTTTGGTGTTGGAAGGGACCTTAAAGACCATCCATGGGCATCCGTGGACCTCCCAACCTGGTCTTGAAGCTTAAAACCACCTCCGGAGCCCCCCCCAGAAGCTTTCCCGTAAACAGCAAACGGAGAGCCCAGTCCCGTGTTGCTCCTTGGTGTGGACCTTTCCCGCTGTTCCTTGGCTTGCAGGTGCTGATGGAGACTCTGGGAGCGCTGGGTGCCCAGTGCCGGTGGGCCGCCTGCAACATCTACTCCACCCTCAATGAAGTGGCTGCTGCCCTGGCCGAGAGCGGTAGGAAACCTCTCCTGCCACCAGTGTTCTTCCTGGGCTTTGGGAAGATTTCCTCCTGTTTGTCTCAGTTGTCACCCCTCCGAGTTCATTTTTGGTTCGGAAGAAACCCATCCGAGGTGACGGCACGAGGTCAATCCCTTCCAGTGCTCCAAAAAGCCTGGGATGGTTTTAATCTGGAGTATAAAAGGGCATGGCTCAAGTGGTGGTCATGGGCTGGATGGGGGATGTGGAGCTGGAAGTTATTTTGTTCAGAGGAACAAAACTGAATTTGATCTAAATGCTATAAATTTGAGTCAGAACTTTGGCTGAGAGGGGCAAAAGAGGATTTGGGGGAGGAATAATTTGTAAAACAGAAGCTGAGGGTGTTGATGCTCACCTGGGAGGCTGGAATCATGTTTTGCCTGGGTAAGGGCAGGGTTTTACCTGGGTAAGGTCAGGGTTTTGCCTGGGTAAGATCAAAAGTTTTACCTGGATAAGGTTAAGGTTTTACCTGGATAAGGCCAGGGGGTTTATCTGGATAAGGTCAAAGGTTTTACCTGGATAAGGTTAAGGTTTTACCTGTGTAAGGTCAAGGGTTTTACCTGGGTAAGGCCTGGGATTTTACCTGGATAAGTCCAGAGATTTTCCCTGGGTGAGGCCAAGAGTTTGACCATGAGACCTGGCAGACCCAGAGGAAGCCAAACCCACCATCTTGCCCACTAATGGGTCTCACTCCCTGAAGCTCAGTAATAACTGCTCATGAGCCAGAATATATTCAAATAAATAAATCGGTTAATAAATTAGCGACTAACATGCCTAACAAGCGGGTAGGACACTTAATTCTCAGGGAAGTCTTGATTTTGGAAATAAATACTACCACCGAGAGGGTGTTGGCCTCCGCTCTGGTGGGTCCAGCTCTTTCCTGAGGGAGAGGAAGAAGTGAGGAAGGCTAAAGCCCAACTGCCAGTGCTGCTGCCTTCAGGGTGTGAGTCCAGTGTGTGTCTCCAAGGGCGCTCCCAGCAGGGAGCTGCTGGTGCCAGGGCTGTGCCAGGGCTGTGCTAGCACGTTCCCCCCTCTCCCTGCCAGGGTTCCCCGTCTTCGCCTGGAAGGGAGAATCCGAAGATGATTTCTGGTGGTGCATCGACCGCTGCGTCAACGTGGAGGGCTGGCAGCCCAACATGGTGAGTGGGGCCCGGTGGGACTGCCAGGGCAGCCCTGGCCTGGGTGGAAAAGGACACTGGATGGCCCCTCTTTATAAATATATCTGTGTAGGGTTTATTTTGGGGCAGTTTGGTGGCCATGGAAAGCAGGTTTGGAGCTGTTCTGGTTATTATCTACAGGAAGAGGAGGGGCAGGCACTGGGGATCAGTGACAGGACCAGGGAATGGCTGGAGCTGTGCCAGGGCAGGGGCAGGTTGGATATTATAAAAGGCCCTTCCCCCAGAGGGTGGTGGGCACTGAGCAGGCTCCCCAGGGCAGTGGGCACGGCCCCGAGGCTGCCAGAGCTGCAGGAGGGTTTGGATGATCCTCTCAGGGACAAGGTGTGACTCCTGGGGATGGGGCTGTGCAGGGCTGAGGGTTGGACTGGATGATCCTTTGTGGGTCCTTCAAACTCAGCATATCCTGTGACTGTGTGATGTAAAAGCATAAAAATAACGCTTTGGAAAATGTATAAGGGCAAAGGAAGAAAAGGCCAGAGTAGAAAGGTGCGTAGTCACCCCCTGGCTCTGGCAACAAGACCTTGATTGTTGCAGTTTTTGTGTCCCCTTGGTCCAAGTGATGGTCCTGGTCTTGGTCTGTCAGGGGTGGGGGGAGCCCCCCAAACCCGGAGCTCAGGGAGTTTTACTCTGCCTGCTGTAACCCTGGGGTCAGGGGGCACTCTGGGGGCTCTGCTGGGTTGTGGCCCCGCTAAGACACGGCCCTGCCTCTCATGGCAGGTGGGTGACCAATTACTGCCCATCAGAAGGGATGGAAAAACCTTCAGGCCACGCAGGAACGTTCAGGGACCTCCCCAGAGGGGAGTTTTCACTCCTGCAGAGGAGGAGGAGGAGGCAGGTTTAGTGCCACTCAGTGTTGTGTCATTAGTTTAGACCTGACTTAAGGCTTGGTGCCAGCACACCCTTCCCTTCCAGGTGCTTCACAGCGACCTGTGTCCTGTGGGGAATGAGCCTTTCCCGCTCCCACCGCTGTGGGATCAGGCAGGAGGGGCTCAAAGGCCTTCTGGGTCTCACCCCCCCAGGCAGGGTTTGTTGAACAGCTCTCTAGATAAGCACAGCTGCCTTGGGGCAAAGCTTTCTGGGTGCTCTAGTTTGGTTCCAGAGTGTCTTGCTCCGGTTTAAACCCAGCTCGTTTAATCTACCCACTAAAAACGGCTCGGTCGGTAGTTTTTGGGGAGAGGTTTCACCCATTTCACCCTATCCCATTAACCTTGGGCTGATGGGACTTTTCTTACTGAAGCAGAGCCTCTGTCCCAGAACAGAACTCAAGAGTTTTAGGTGATCTCCACCCTTCCAGCTTGCTCTTGCTGTATGAACACAGCCCCGCTGTTTCATCCTGCCCTTGTTTCCAGGGAAAACAGAGAACCCGCAGCTACGTGAGTGGAATAATTTTCAGCTGTCAAATGTGCTGTTTTCATCTTATTTCCCCAGAGCTTTTGAGCCCTGGAGCTTGTGATCTAAATTAGAGGGGAAGCAGTCAAAGGTGCAAGATAACTGTGCCTCAGAGTTGGTTTTTTTGCAGATACCTGCTCGTTTGAGGTGGGATTTTTGTCCCTTCCAGTCAAACCTGCCCATGTCCCCGCTGTCACCTTTAAAAAGAATTGGGAATGTCAAAAAAAATCCCCCCCCAAGCTCTGAGTCGGAGTCCAGACAGCCTTTGAGGAATAATTTGCCATCCAAAACGTCACTGTTTGAACAAGTCAGTGTTCCAGAAAGTACAGATTTTGCTTTCCCAGGCTCTCTGCAGCCCCTTCGCTCTCCAGCCATCAGAACTATGGTCAGAGCTGGTTCTGGAGCACTGGAATAACTCAGGGGAGCACCAAGTGTCTCGGATCTATTCCCAGAGATTTGCATGCTGGAGTTTGGAGATCCGTGGTTTTAGAGATAAGGAGTGGGGTGCTGGAGGCAGGGTGAACAGCACGTGTGAGAAGGAACTTGGAATCCTGGAATGGTTTGGGTGGGAAGACACCTTAAAGCCCACCCTGTCCCACCCCTGCCATGGGCAGGGACACCTCCCACTGTCCCAGGTTGCTCCAACCTGCCCTTGGACACTCCCAGGGATCCAGGGGCAGCCACAGCTTCTCTGCCCAACCTCTGCCAGGGCCTGCCCACCCAATTCTGGCCTTCAGGGGAGGGCTCTGGGAATCCCAGACCTTCAGAGCGGGGCTCTGTCCGGACAGAAATGGCTCAGAGAGGGGTTTTTCCCGCAAAATGTTGGACTCTGCGGCGCTGGGAGGTTGGTTTCCTGATCCAGGGAATTTCAGTGCCACCTCTCGCTGTGCCTTCTGCCACCTCCTCGTGTTTCCCCCCCTCATTTTGGGCAGCAGGTCATTGTCAAACACGTTGCTGAGCTAATCCTGCACAGGTTTAATCCACTTGGCTTCGGCAGGATCCGCCACGTGCCGTGCTTTGGGAAGCTGGGAAGGGAACGGGGTGAGTTGGGGTGGTATCGGGGTCTTGGATGGGTTAAAGAGGTGGAAAAGTGGCACCTGGAGACACCAGTTTCTTTCCTGGAAGAGCCAGAGATTTTCTGCTGGAGAGAACGTGGGATGGAAGGGCTGAGGGGGGGAGAGGGGGCAGTGGTGGGAATTTGGGTGGAGACAGAAGCACCTACCTGAGAGAGGCTCCCACCTGGAACAGCTGCTTTTCTGCAGGAAAAATTATCTGCCTGTCAAATAAAGGTGCTTTTTCCTCCCCAAAAAAAACCTGCCTGGAAGGGTGAGAATGAGGACAAATAACCTGCATAAAGCTGGGGAAACTGCAGGGATATGTATGGGGCTCTGCTCTTGGATGTTTGGGGCTGCCACACAAAGGGGACCCTCCACCCAAAACCAGTTCCCCCATGGATTCAGCTTGTGGGTTTACAGCCCTGGCTCTCCCAGGAAACTTCCAAACCTCAGAATTCTCTCCTAGAAGGGGATTATTTGCCTATTAAATGGGGATTAATGAAATGCTGCTGAATTCCTACCCCAGGAGAAGCTCAAGGAGAGCTCCCTCCCACTTAACCCTTACCTGCCTCTGCTTCCCTGTGGGTGGAACACGGAGCTGGGAATTCCTCAAGAGTCGAGTCTGTGTGGATGGCCTGCTCTGGCAGGACACCCTGTGCTTCCCAGACTGCACAGCAGTGGAAAATCCAGCAGTTTAGGGAGAAGAAGGTTGTAAAAATATGCAACATTTCCAGGGAACTCTTTGCCCTTGGGTGTCTGTGTTGTGGCTCTGGGAAACCACCACGCTGTGTTGTGACAAAGCTCAGGAATGCCGTCCTTTGTGCCCGGACGTGGCTTCTGCCACGTGTGGGAGTGTTCCTTTTTCCCGGGAGAGCTGCAGACGTGTGGCAGAGGGTCCTGGCCGAGGTGAGATGTGTCTGCCCAGCTTTGGCACTTTGGGCGTTTTAGGACACCCTTGGGCCGCTCCAGGAGGTGGAGGAGGATAAGGATTGGTCTGGAAGTCGGAGGTGTTGAGTGTTGTTGTAGGAAACGTGCAAAGGGGAGGAGGAGGAGGAAGAGGAGGAGGAGGATGCAGTGGGAAGTCTGACATCAGTCTGGGGAATATGCAAGGATGGTGATGATGATGATGATGTAGTCAGAATTCCTTGTTGGATGATGATGATGATGATGATGTAGTCAGAATTCCCTGTTGGATGATAATGATGATGATGTAGTCAGAATTCCTTGTTGGATGATGATGATGATGATGATGTAGTCAGAATTCCTTGTTGGATGATGATGATGATGATGATGTAGTCAGAATTCCTTGTTGGAGTAGGGAACTTGCAAAGAGGAGGATGATGATGGCGACAGTGATAATGATGATGATGATGCAAGTGAGAAAGCTCTGTCATCCCTGTGTGGAATACGCAAGGAGGAGGAGGGTGATGGTGAGGCAGTGAGAATTCCTTGGTGTCGGAGCAGGGAATATGCACAAAGGAGGAGGAGGAAGAGGAGGGTGATGCCCATGGCAGTGCTCTGGGGCCATGAGCTCTCAGCCAGCCTGGCCAGCACAGGCTGGTGGTGCTTCACCTGCCCTCAGGGAGATCTGCTCCCTGTTTTCTCCCAAATCCCAGTCCAGCAGAGATAGTCACCCTTCCCACCTTTCTTGAAGACAGTTTGGGTCCACCTGGGGAGCAGGAGGACTTGGAAAAATGCAGGGTTTTTTATTTTCTTTTATCTTTTTTGGGACCAAGCTGTTTTCCTGTCTGTCCCTTCCAAGGCTTTTTTCCACAGGGCATCTCAACTTGCTCATCTTTAGTGTTTTATTATTAAGGCAACGAGTCTCTGGCTTTCGCCAGCACCCCGAGATGTGTCCTGAGGAGGGAATGGGTGGCTTGGGAGACTCAGGATCTGATGGAGAAGAGTTTTGTACTGCTGAGTCCGAGGTTCAAAGCCAGATGAAAAAGGCAGAGACCCAAAGTCCTGGTGTAAAAGGGGTTCTGTGTGTTCAGTGCGTGGTGGTTTATGGTGCAGGCACAGTGTAGTTGGCATTAGTGGCTCTGTGCCATCCTCCTCTTTCTCTGTCCTTCTCCTTCCTCCTCCTCCTTCATCTTCCTCCATCCCCCTCCTCTCTGACCCTCACCTTCCTCCCTCCTCAGCCTCTTCCACTCTTATTCTCCTCCATCCTCCTCCTTCACTCTGCTCCTCCATCCTCCTTTTTCACCTTCCTCCTCCTCCACCCTCCTGCATCTTCATTCTCCATCCTCCACCTCCTGCATCCTCCCCTTTCTCCACCCTCCTTTTACATCCTCCTCTTCCTCCATCCTCCTCCTTCCCCACCCTCCTCCTCCATCCTCCTACACCCTTCTTCTTCACCTTCCTCCTCCTTTTACATCCCCCTCCTCCATGCCCCTCCATCAGGCTCATTAGCAAAGCTGACCACTCTGTACATTCGAGGATTTTCCCAGCTTTGCTCCTGGGGGAGGGGAGAGAGGAGCTTCCACTGCCATTTCCCATATTTCCCAGCTCTCCTTAGTAACACCAGAGCTTACCATGTTTGTCTGACCCGTTGCCTCTCCAGGACGTTGCTGATGAAGCATCATTCCTGCTCGGAATACTCAGCCAGAGTATTCCCACTGACTCACAGCCTGCTATTCGAGGTGCCAGAACACGGAATGGCTGGAGCCTGTGATTTATCCCCTGTGCCCCCTCTGGGCTCTGGAGACCTCAGTGGGCCCCCCCCCAGGCACTGACCTGTGGCTGTTTCCATCCCAGATCCTGGATGATGGGGGAGATCTCACCCACTGGATCTACAAGAAATATCCCAACATGTTTAAGAAGATCAAGGGGATCGTGGAGGAGAGCGTGACCGGAGTGCACAGGTAAGGAAGGCACGGGCTGGGCTGGCAGCACAGGGAGGGGGGTGGGAACACCTGAGGGCACTGGGACACCCCACAGCTCCCCTGGACAGGGAACCTCCAGCCTGGCCTTGGCTTGCCGTAAGAGCTGGCTTAAATCCCGCATCATTCCCACGTGGAACGACTGCTCTGAATCCCAGACGAGGAGGAGAGGCACCTCCTGGCCGCTGGGGGGGGTGGGAAGGTGCCTGAGGTCTGGCTTTCCACCTGGGAAGCAGGAGGGAATGGTTCTCAGCCCGTTCTGGAGGTGGAAGAGGAAAGGCTGAGGGTGCTGGACAAGAAGGGGTGGGCTGAGGAGAAAGCCAAAAGCTGGTCCTGAACTGAATCTATGGGAAGAAGCGAGATTTGGGAAGAGGAACCAGGTCTCCAGTGGGGTGGGGCTCCAGGAACCTCCAGAACCTCCAAGATGACTCAGGGAAATCCATGGATCCATGGCTGGAGCAGGGGTGTGATGGGACAAGTGGCTCCAGGAGGGTCAGAGGTGCTTTTCCAGGGGAGCTAATCCTATCCCAGGGACCAGAAAACAGGGAAGTGGGGACAAGAGCAGCAGACTGTGCTTTCTGCCCTGTTTTTGAAGGGAGAAAGGCCTGGCTGCAGCTCTTGGAGCTGCCTGAGGGCTTGGCCAGAGGTTCAGGCAGCCCTTGAAACAGGGAAATGAAATATTGAAACAGGGAAGTGAATCCAGGTCTGCAGCCCGTGGGGTCAGGAACAGGACTGCTGGTATTTTTAGCATCTGGAATCATTGCCAACATGGGCAAAAGAGATTTCCAGGCATGTTCTTCTTCCCAAGGACTGGAGCAGGGAGATTTTCAGACTGTAGCCCCAGTGAAGTGTTTGGATTCATTTTTAGTGGTTTTGTTGCTGCTGGGAATCAAGTCTGTGCTTGGAATTAGGGGTTAATGTTAGAGAGCTGGGGATGTCTGGCCTGGAGAAGGGAAGGCTCCAGGGACACCTGAGAGCCCCTGGCAGAGCCTAAAGGGGCTCCAGGAGAGCTGGGGAGG
>JAWWEU010000333.1:1450-13888 GCA_035583155.1 Acropternis orthonyx | reverse complement strand
GGGGCCCGGGGTCCTCATGGAAAACCACCCCTTCCCATAAAACCCAGGATAAAATTAACCCTCCACGCTCCGGAAGGACTGAAGTATCCAAGAGGCACAAAACCCGCTGAAGGAATGGGATGAAGACGGGAATGTTAAGGGACATCCAACATGGATTTTGTCCCGACCCACGGGGCTCATCCACTCCTTCTCCATCGGGATTTCCAAGCCCGGAGCAGCCGCTTTTCCCGGCAGGCGCATCCCTCTCTCTCCTGCTCTTCCTTTGTGGAAGGAACCCGAGCAGGATTTGGGAGGGCGGGAGAGAGGGATGTGCCTCCTGCTCTTGTCCCCGTTGGGGTGTGACCCCCCCCAAAGCCCAGCCCCGCTCCCGCAACACCCTCGCTTCCCAGATTTTCTCCCAATTATCCATCTCCTCGCATTTCCCTCCTCCCCTCGGCCTCGCAGGGACAGTTTCTCCCCTTTTCCTCCCTTCAGGACGCGATCACAAGCACTCACCGAGAGCCCGGGGTCTCCCTTTTGGCCCTTCCGGCCAGCAGGGCCATTTTCACCCTGTTAAAAACACTTAAGTCATTACAAAAAGCTCAGGAGATTGGCCATTAAACTCTCCGAGGACAAAGCGCATCTCGGACACCTTCGGGAGACGGGCACAAAAATAAAAAAAACCCCTCACGTGTCTTCCTATAAATTTCAGGGCTATCTGGGAATAACTCGGGCAGGAACAGGCTCTTCCACGTGCAGGGAAGCAAGAGCAAAAATGCGGCTCGGGGGGCTGGGTGAGGGATCCCAGGTTTTCTGGAGCTCTGCTCCATCCCAAATAGCTTAAGCCGGGCTTATTTTCCACTTGGAATGGACCACGAGGGTTTAGGAGAGGATCTGGACTGCAGAGAACCCCTGGGAAGCAGATGCGGGAATCCCGGATCGATTTGGGACTGCAATCCCGGCAGACGGAACACGGGGAGATGCGGAGGGTTTGTCAGCCCTGAAAAATGTGCCGCTCGGAGCTGCTGAGAACCGCATTTGTTGATTAAAACTACTTAAAAATATTAAAGGACGAGGAGCAGAAGAAGAATGGCGGGAATTAAAGCTGTGAGGGTCATTTTTCTCAACCCACGCTCATTTTCCAGGGGCTGGAACGGGAGGAGAAATCGCATTAACCCTCCATCAACACAGGGAGCCAAAGCAAAGCCGCCTCCTGATCCTAAAATCCCTGGGGATGCTTGGCAGGAGCTGAGCAGGGGCTGCAGGCTGGGATTGGGGGGGGTGAAATTCCTGGTGGTGGTCCCTGATGGGCATTAAAAAAGGCTGGATATTGTGTGTTTTCCTGGTCTCCCGTGGCAAACACAGTGAGGACACGCTGGCCAAAAATATGATGTTTCCCCCAAAGGAATCTTATCTAAAACAGCCCCCAGCAGGAAAAGTGGAGCACTTGGGAGTGAAATGTCATCCCTGCTTTTGTTGTAGAGTCTGGAGAGCTGGGAATTGCAACCTGGAGCAGCCAAGGGCTCATCCAGGGTATTTTTCCTGGTCTCCCGTGGCAAACACAGTGAGGACGTGCTGGCCCAAAATATGATGTTTCCCCCAAAGAAATCTTATCTAAAACAGCCCCCAGCAGGAAAAGTGGAGCACTTGGGAGTGAAATGTCATCCCTGCTTTTGTTGTTGCAGAGTTTGGAAGAGCTGGGAATTGCAATCCAGGGCCGGGGGTGCTCAGGAACCTCTCTGGGAGCTGGGGTTGGATCATCCCATACTGACCGTGGCTCCTTTCGGCCCCTCCGTGCCTGGGGGTCCCCTGGGGCAGAGCTGGGACCTCCCTCTTTTCCCTGGAGGACCCTGGAGAGGGAAAGGAGAGCTCAGTTATCCCTTTCCAGAGATATCCCGCAGGATTTACCCCCGGAAGCCCAGCTTGGGCATCAGGAGGAGAAGACACCTCCACTCGAGAGCGCTGGGGGTTGTGCAGCCTGGAAAGGAGAAGGTTTTGGGGTGACTTCATTGTGGTGGAAGCCAAGAAAGATGGGAAGAGGCTGTTGGAGTGACAGGACACAGGGAATGGCTTCCCACTGCCAGATGGGATATTGGGAAGGGATTGGTGGGTGGGAGGCTGGGGAGGGGCTGGGATGGATTTGCCAGAGAAGCTGTGGCTGCCCCTGGATCCCTGGGAGAGTCCAAGGGCAGGCTGGAGCAACCTGGGACAGTGGGAGGGGTCCCTGCCCATGGCAGGGGGTCGATGATCCTTAAATTCCCTTCCTGGGATTCCATGAGAAGAAACTCCGAGCCCTCTGGATCTCAGGTGCTCCCCAGACAGGGCAGGTGTGTCGGGATGGGTGCCCTGGGATTGTCCCCTCGTGTCCTGGGCGACCACGAGGTGTGCCCTGGGCAGGAAGGATGGATAATACGCTTTTCTCTCCCTGACGCTCCATCCCATCACTAATTTAAGATGTGGAGCTCCCGCAGGAGGTGCAGATGGAATTAATCCCCTCCCACGCCGGATCCCAGGGCGTCCTCCCTGCTGGAGTTCCCACCTGGGGACTTTCTCTCTGAATTTCGGGAAAAGCCGAGGAGCAGCGTGGGTGGAAAAGTGGCATCTCTTTAATCAGCTCCAAACCAACGCCATCCATTATGTCAAACACGGCTTCCTGAGCTCGGAACTGGCAACACGGAAACTCCCAGCCTTTTGAAACATCCTGTCTTTTCCTTCCTCCCTCCCGGTGGGGCTCTTTTGGTGCCTTTTCCATGGCGAGGGAAGCAAAGGACAGGAGGAGGATGTTCTGCCATGGGCTGGAGTCGGATCTGCTCCGGGTTTCGTTGTTCTGGAAGGGTCTTTGGCCTTTAGGAGAAGGTCTGGGGTCAGTCCTTGCCACGTCCACCCTGGGTGGGACTCAGCTGTGGGTTTGGGCTCTCCCCCAGCCCTTGGACAAGGCGTCAAGCCTTTGATGGACTCTCACAGTTGACCATCATCACAAGGTGGACCTTCCCTGCCTTTTCCCTTCCTTAATCACTTACTCCCCACGACTTAAACCCCATTATTTGGGTGTTGTTTGTTTTGTTTACGGCCTTTCCCAACACGTGATGCTCTTCCCTGGGTGGAGGAAAACCAGGATGACAACCAATAAATCCTAAAATGACACCGCTGTGCCCTCCAAGGCAGAAGGTCCTGAAAGAGCCTCTGGGACAGGGAGACCTTTGAGACCCAGGAGAGGTCCAGACTCCATCAGACTTTCCTCCAAAATTGGGCCTGAATTCTCTTCTGTGCTCCAAAAATCCCAAGTCCTTCCACCCCAGGGCTGGCAGGAATCAAACAGGGCTATCCCTTGGTTTAGGGGTTAAGAGCTGGGCTTCCAGGTCACTTCTCAAGTCCAAATTTCCTTTCAGTCTTGGTTCTTTCGCGTTAATTTGTGTATTTTCTAGTCCAAGCCTGAAACTCGGCCAGTGCCCACCAGCACGACCCAGAACTCCTTTTGTTTGGCTTTGTCTTAATTTAAAACCTGAAAGAGTTTTAATTCCCAGCCCTGTTTCCCTTGAAACAGTCCTCTGTGACTTCCAGGATGCCGTCTAAGGGTGGGTGATTAATTAATCCCTCACGCTGTCCCTCCACACCTCCTCATTACCAGAGCACCGGGGGCAACGTGAACGCTGCCCATGGACTCCATTTAACATCTCATTTCCAAAGGGCTCCGGGCCACAATTCCAAAGGTTCCTGGCATGGCTTGCATGAAAAACCACTCATTAAATATGATCCATAAAGGGGGGGCTGGAAGGCAGCAGCTCCTTCCAGAGCCTTGGCATCCTGATCCCTGGATAATCAGCCCCGAGAGGGGGGAGCCCTGATAACCTGAAATGATCCACCTTCCCTCCCTCCCTCCTTCCCTGAGAGGGCAAATCCCACCCCTGAAATCGGGGAAAGGGAAGGGAGAGCTCCCGGCGATCGACGCGCTGAGCGCGATCCCACGGGAAGGGGGGAAATGCGGGAGGGCTCAGGGAAGGGGTGGGAGGTGTCTGTGGACGTGGGGACACGTGGGGACACGTGGGGGGGACACATCTGGCCAGGGGTGCAGGGCAGGGCACAGCCCCCCCTTGCTGCTCACCTGGGGCCCCGGTTCTCCTGGTGGCCCTCGAGGTCCAGCTGCTCCAGCCATTCCCGTCTTCCCAGGCCATCCCATGTGCCCTTTGAAGCCTCCCAGTCCGGGGACTCCCTTGGCTCCCTGGGAATTCCAGATGTTCCAGTCAAACTGCGCCCAGCATTCCCACGGCTTTGGCAATAAAGGGGGCGCCATTCCCATTCCTCCTTGGCTGAGGAGGATGGAGAGGCCACTTTGGCTTCGATCGCGCCCTCTCTGGGATGATCCCTAAGGATTCCCAATTCCCAGCTCTCCCAGCGCATTTAAACGGAGCCCTTTAGTCTGCAACCTTGGGGAAAACAGGGAGCACCGCTCCATAGATTTCCTGCTGGTCTCTGCACCCTTGGGAATTATCCTGGAGCTGCTGGGAACAGAAAATGCTCCCACAAAACCCAGCAGAAGGGAAGAGCCGAGATCCGACGCCCCCAGGGAGGGTGGAAAACAGGGACAGGAGGGCTGGAGAGACTGGGAGTATTCCCCCAGAAACCAAACAAAGCGACAAATTCCCTAATTCTGGACACTGGATGGTGGAACTGGATGCAGGAAAGGCCTGAGGGGCTGGAAAATGATGGGATTGTTGGATGTTTTCCTTATCCTTCTTTTCAAAGCAGTTACTGTTTTAACCGAAATCCCAATTTTTTCCCCCCCTCCCTCCATGGATTTTAGATACATCCTTTTGAATGCAAAGAACTTTAAATCTGAATTGAAATGTTTTAAAGAGGAAATGGGGGGACTGCAGAGGAGGAGGGATCAGGGTGGGGATTCCTCAGGGAGCTGGGCTCGGAGACCTTTCCCACTTCCGTGCCGAGGAGGCAACGACACGATCCCCTTTTCCTGCCCCAGAGCATCCCTGGGAATTGAGGCTGGATAAACCCTGCACATCCCAGCTGGAGGGGCTGGATGCTTTTCCTCCTCCTGAGCTGTGGTTTCATCCCTCGGCAGAGGGTGAATTTAAGGAGACCTCCCCGCTCCTGCCTTTTCCAGCTGCATTCCCAACCTTTCTGCTCCCGACAGTCGCCCTTTCCCCTCTGGAAAGGGTACCTGGGATGGGGAAAGTGTCTGATTTGGTTAAGCTGGCTGATGGATGTGGGATTTGTTCTCCTGCAAAGAGCAGCTCGAGGCAGGCTGGGCAGTACGAACCTTTGCTCCTTTCTCCCCCGGAATTCCCGAGGCTCCGTCGCTTCCCGGTGCTCCCGGTTCACCCTGGAAGGAGCCAAGAGGAAATCGTGGCTCAGGTGGCCTTGGCAGGGCTGGGATTTCCCGGGTGAGCCGGTTTGATTTCAGACGGCAGAGTTGTTTACGGGGTGTCGCCTCGGCCTGGGCTTTGGTGGCACCCAAGGAGAGTGGCAAATCCCAGGAAAAGGCTCCGTTCCCCGAGACTTCCAGCAGATCCTGCGGAGCGTCAGGGCTGGGTGGAGCTGGCTGAGAAGCAGCTGATGATCCCAGTTCTCTGGGATGAACGTGGGCACCAGTGGGAATGCTGGTGTGCGGGGGGCGGGGAAAGCTTCCCATGCCGGTGTCCAAGGATCTCCACATGGATTCAGTGGGTCCTTGGGAACAGACTCAGAGTTTCCCAATCCCTGCCCTTTGAAAGGAATAAACACTTGGAGCTTGCTGGGAAACCTCCGATTTTTAGGCAGGGGGTTGGAACTGGAGGAGTTTTAGGGTCCCTTCCAAGCCAAAGCACCCTGTGATTCCAAGATAAATTGGATCACTCACCTTTGGTCCGTGTTGTCCATGTGATCCCGGGATCCCTGGTTTTCCAGGACTGCCCCTTTCTCCCTGCGGGTGGAAAAGAAGTGGATGGGCCGGAGGGACAAACAAAGCCTAAAGCATTGGGAAAACCGGCCCTGAAAAGGCCAGGAAAGGGATAATTGAGGGGTGAGAGAGAACCTGAATATTGGCAAAGTCTCATTTCAAACAAGACATTTCAGGCCACTGAAATTTAACCAAGGCCTAAGCTTAACTAATTAGCCGAATGCAACTAATTAAGACCAACTTAACCAACAACCACCACACATCCCAGCTTGTCCCACCTCCAGCTCACCTACATGGAAGTAGGTGGGAAATTCCCTGGACAACACTTTGCTTACCCCACAGGCCGAGGCTGGTGAAGGAAAATATTAATAACAACAAGAGTAATTATAATTATAATCATAATAATCATAGTAATAACCCCGCATCCCATTGGCTCAGTCACCAACAGCTCCCCTACTTCTTATCCGAGGTTTCCAAACCCTCCATAAAAAGCCCATTAAGGGTCATTATCTTTGTTTCCAGAGCAAGGACTAATGGCAGGTAATTAGAACCGAGCCCAGGCGTTGCTAAGCAGGGGATTTAGGCAGGGAACGGTTTATTTTCCACCCGGGATTATCCCAAAGATCCCGGCAATCCTTAAAAACTTCCCCATCTGTGTCTCCCTGTCCCCTCCCCGTGCGTCCCAAGGGATTCCTCTCACGGGGGCTGGGGCGGATCCTCACACACACCCTGGGGATGAGCGGGAAGCACAGCTGGGATAACTGGGATGGAAAACTGGGATTGGCTCACCTTGGTGCCTTCGGCTCCGGGAGCGCCGGCGCGTCCTGGAAATCCTCGCAATCCCTGAGGATCAAGGAGAGATCCGGGATGGGGGGGGAGATGTCAAAGGAAGGAGAGGGCAGGAGGGAGGAACTCTGGGGGTGCACAGGGGTGACCCCGGGGGGGGCTCTTCCCTTCCATCCTTCTCCATCAGGACCTGGGATTTCTCCCCCGCTCATCCCAACCTTTATTCCACGGAATCACGGGGCGCTTGAGCTTCGCAAGGGACCCTAAAACTCCTCCGGTTCCAACCCCCAGCCTAAAAATCAGAGGCGTTTGGCCACACCCACATCCGCGGGGCTTTGGAATATCTGCAGGGATGGAGATTCCCGAGGATTCCCCCCCCTCCTCCATGTCCTACCTTCGCTCCTTTCTGCCCGGTGTCACCGGTGCTCCCAGCGTCACCTTTCCCTCCCTGCATGGAAACAAAACCAGGACAAACCTTCCATGCACAGCCCGGAAGGCGGAGAATCCAAGCCTGCTGACGAAGACACTCGGCACCTTTCAAAATGTTTGAATATTTAAGGCTTCGAAACCTTTTTAAATGTCTTAAGTTTGCCGCTCGTGGCTGTTTTGTCGCTGGGAACTCAACGAGCTCTGGGATGGGACAGGGGACGCCCTGGGAGAAGGGATGGGATTCTGTGAGGGGTCACCCGGTGGGAAAAGCTTGGAAAATGACCCCTGAGGACCTGGAATTCCTGAGGTTTGGGAGATAATGAGGTGGCAACACCCACAATGACTGAGCCGGGGAGATGTTGGAGCCTCTCCCTCTGCTCCTGTCTTGGTCACTGCCTCTGGAATTCCAGCTGGTATTCCAAGCCTGGATCTTCCAGGTTCATTATTTACAGCAGGGTCTTCCTTTCCTGCTCCTTCCCAAAATTCTCCCGCTGTTTTTCTTGTCTCTCACGGAGAAACTCCAGATTTCAGGTTGTTTCCCCCAAAAATAAACGGTGTTTCCAGGAAGCATCACTTTGAAGACGAATTTCTGGTAATTAGGGCTCCAAGTGCCATCCATGGGCAGGAATTTCTTTGGGAACATCCTGTGGTGGGAGAGAACCAGCCCATCCCGGGAAAGTGAGGGCCAGAAGGGCTTTAGGGAATGATTCCTTTGTTCCCTGCCCTCTCCATCAGGCAGGTCAGCACTGGAAGGACCTAGAACTCAGACTGGAAAACGTGGGATAACTTGGAAGTCTAGAGGGGCACGGACACGTTGCTGGGAGCTGGAGAACAGCTCCTGAAGATCAGGCCAAGATGTGCCTCTCCAGGAGATCAGGGAGTGGTTCCAGCTCTCTTTGGGAAGGACCTGACTCCGGGAATGAGGTGTGGGAAGGGAAATGGATGTGGGGACGATCCCTGTCCCCTCCTGCCACTCACCGGCCTCCCCTTCTGCCCCTGGAGTCCTCTGTCACCTTTGGCTCCCTTGTTCCCGTTCTTCCCGTGGAGACCTGCTGCTCCCTGCCAAAAAAAAAGGGACAAAAAAACCCCTTGGATTTCAGCGGGAGCTGAAGCGTTTTGGAACAATCGCCAGGGTGGGAACTCAACAGGCAAATCCCGGGACGCGCATTCCGGAACCTCCCCGAGGCCCGGGGCGGGGTTTTGGCACAGATCCCTCCTGGGGTTTGGTGGGATTGGCAAACCAAACCCCTGAGGTGGTTAATAACCTTGTTATATTCCCGATTCCGGCTCGGCAAATACAGGCACGTGGCAGCTAAAGGGTCATTCCGGGCCGGGAAGATTCCAGGCTGGGAACGGGAATAAGGATGCTGAGGAGCAGCGTCCCGCTGTGAGTGACACCCACAAAATCCCGGGCTCTGGATCTGCAGCTCCAGCCCCTTTTTTTTGGCCACGTTTTGGAGATTCTGGAGCTGCCCAGCTCAGAGTGGACTCAGAGCCGCCTCCAGCACTGGGACCTCTTGGTTAAGCTGCTGGAAATGTTCATTTTTTGAGTGTTTTTTTTTTTTTTTTGCAGTTTTCCTGGCGGTTTTCAGCACCTGGATGTGAGGAAATGGGATTTATCCCCACCTGAGACACTGCACAGAGGAGAATGAACTGGCTGCTGAAGCAGATGAACAAGTGCCATTCTCCACCTGGCCTTAATTTGCTGGAGGATCTTGAAAAGGAATATATTTACTAAAAGAAAATAGATTAAAAAACCCCCCTCCCTTTCCAGCAGAATAATCCTCTCGGCCATGAGCAGCTCAAACACCACCACGGTGACAACAAAACAGCCCCGAGTCCCTTCTCTCCTTCCCAGACAGGGAAATTCAGCTCCTCCTCGGCACGCTTTTATGTTCCGGAGCGAAAGGGAGGATTTGGGCGCGTTTGGATCAGGGAAAATCCACTTTCCCTCTGCCCTTATCAGGCACAAAAATCTCCCGCAATCCATTTAGCGGTAACTGTTCGTTGACACAGTCAATAGAAAGTTCCAGCTGGGCACGGAAATGGGCCATAAAACGCCGGGATAACGGGAGTGTCTCTGGTTGCCGGGAGGGATTTGGCTTGTTCCGAGGGTAAATAAACCATTCGGGTCGCTGGTAAAACCTCCCAAACCCCCGGGGGCTCCCTGGAACCTCCCGAGTGCCTGGAGGTTTTGGGATATCCCTGAAGTGCCATCTGGGCAGGGATTTTCCCGAGGGGATGGGCTAAAAAGCCTCTTCTTGAGCACTGCCCGGTCCTGAAGGATCCTGACACTAATTAGAGGTTCTCCAATTAGCCCTAATATTTCTCTTAGTCGTTCCTGGTGCCAGGTTTTCCTTGTTTTCCTGCGTTTTCCCACCTCCCCGTGTCCAGCTCCCATCAGGAGGTGCTTCTTGGTCCTCAACCCTGGCCTGGAAGGTCTAAGGAGGAGTTTAAGCTCATGTTATGTGCTGAAAGCTGGGTCTAAGCCTGGCCTAGGGAACAAAACAAGCTGTGGACTTGGTTTATCCCACCATGGGTGGGCTCCTACTTGCCTTGAGTGGGCTCCTACTTGCCTTGCGTGGGCTCATACTTGCTGTGGTGGGCTCCTGCTTGCCATGGGTGGTCTCGTAGTTGCCTTGGGTGGGCTCCTACTTGCCCTGGTGGGCTCCTACTTGCCCTGGGCCAAAAGGACTTTGTGATAGGGACCAGAAGGTTTATAATCAGGCTTGGATGTGACATCAGACCCGTCCCTGCCCCAGCAGGTCACAGAGGTGATGCTTTCCAAGGCCGTCAGCGCCCAGGACAAGAAAAAGACGCAAAAGGAGGGGAAAAAAACCAAACCAAACCAAACCAAAAAAGAATAGAATAAAAGAGGGGAAAAACTCCGAGCGCTCTGCGAGGCAAAGGCGCTGAACGGAGATGGAAATCCGTCCCCTCCGGCTTCCACTCTCCCTCCTCGCAGGCGAATAAAAAGCCGGGTGGAGGGAGGAGCGGGTTTAAAGGCGATTTTACCGGCGGAGCGGTGACATTCCAGCGCTGCCGGGACAGCCGAGTTCGGCTGCGGGGGGAGAGACCCCGAGAGCGCGGCGGCCGCGCAAGGGAGCGCTTAGTCACTGAGGGCTCTGACGCAAACAGCCCGCTCCGAGCCAGCTCCCAGGAGCAAAAAAATTCCCTGCAGGAGTTTCGCCCCGTGGAGCCAGGCACGAGCCAGCCGCGCCGCTTCCGAGGAGGATGAACAAGCCGGGAATTGGCTCGGCTCCCCCCTGGGGAAAGGGTGGGGGAGGAGCAGCAGGCGCGTCCCGAAAGGGATTCGGGGCTTTTGGAAGACGCGCCGTCAAAAGGGTGGGGGAAAAGGTTTGCCACCTTCCCGGTTTTCGGCGCTCGGTGGGAATGAAGGAGACGGGAGTGTCAATGCCGCAGTTCCAGCCGGGAATTTTAGCCCATCCCGGCCGTGTCTTTAGTCCAAATGGGTCTCTCCATAATTATTTGCTGCGGTTTGGAGCGTCGTCCCCATCCCAAAAAGAACTGTTGTGCGGTGTGGGAGCTGCCTGAGCAACCCGGCCTGGTGGGAGGTGCCCCTGCCCATGGCAGGGGGTTGGAATGGGATGATCCCGAAGATTCCCTTCCCACCCAAACCATCCTGTGATTCCCTGCGGCCCTCAGAGCTGTAACGAGCCTTTGTTTTCAGGCGCTGTTATGGAATCATGGAACGGTTTGGGTGGGAAGGGAATATAAAGATTAACCAGTTCCAACCCCAACACCTTCCACTATCCCAGGTTGCTCCATCCTGGCTTTGGACACTTCCAGGGATCCAGGGGCAGCCACAATATCTATAGTAAAGTCAAATTCCTGCTTAAAACCATCCTCACACCCCCCTGCTCTGGCTCCCAGGGCCTCCATCATCCCTTAATTCCCAGATCCCGAAGAGTGACGTTGGTTTTGACTCCCAGTGGAGTGGAAAACCCTGGATTTCTCCCACCTTTCCCTCCCTCCACTCCAGCACAGGCTTTGGGAGAAGTGCTGTGTCAAACAAGGATGGAACCCCTCAGAAATGGTCCCGAGCCTAAAGCAGAAGATCCAGGGAGCTGGTGACTCTCCACGCTCCGGGAATGTTGAAGCAGGACACCCGGGGAATAATCCCCCGGCTCCGTGGATGGTGTTATTATCCCACAGATCCCGCTTTCCCCGGTTTTAGGGCAAGAATCCACAGGCTGATGGAACAATCCAGAGCTCAGCTCAGAGGAGGAGGTGGAGAACATCCCTGAGCTAAAACCTGGACACTGGCACTGCGATCCAGGACGGGGAAAGTTAAGGAAAGACCCTGGAAAGGCAAACTACGGAGCGATGGGAAGGGAGGGGGATCCACAATAGAATTTTGGGGAGAAAAACGGGTTAATCTGTCGGTATTTTAACGCACAAAGCAAGGGGGAATAAAGAAGAGGAGCTGGAAGCCTCAATACCTGATCAAGATGAGGAGTTAATGGGCATAAGAGGCTGCAATTTAAATATAAAAGAGGCAGGAATAGCAGAGCAGAAAGAAAGCCGAAAAAGAAAAAGAGGGAAAAGGAGGAGGGGGGAGTCTGGAAGCGGCAGAACGAGCCCATTTGCCTCGAGGTCCGGCTGGCAAAGTCAAGTAGATCCATTGAAATCCTCCGAGGGATAATCGCGGGGAAAAGACACCCGGTTGGGAAGTGGTGCCGCTCCAGAGAGCTGAATGGACGGGGCTTTTCAGGGGCTGCAGAAATGACTCGCCGCGAATTCAGCGCTGAAAGGGCGCCGCAATTGTCGGGTGGCAATTTGGGGACATAAAAGATGGAATTAGAAGCAGATGGAGGAAAATGAGAACATTGCCTTCAAAGCTTTGGGGGCGGGGGGAGAGGGCCAAGCTCAGTGGGAAGGGGGGAAGAGGATTTGGGGAATGATACATGGGCAGGTTATCCTGCCCCTCCAGAGCAAGCCGGGGGACAAGGATAATGGAAACAGCGGGAGCACCTGGAGGAGGAAGGGAGAGCCGGGTTTGTGGGGAACAATTCACAGCAGGGTGTGAATCCTCAGGCAGGCCCGGGAACCGCTCATGGATCACCGGGAAGAGTCCCCTGAAGCTGCCAAGGAAACAAGGAAGAGCCTGGGTGTGGAGAGTGAGGGATTCCAGCCGGGATGTTGGGCAATTCATGGCCCTTCCAGGCTCTGGGAATCCCAGCCGGGATGTTGGACAATTCATGGCCCTTCCAGGCTCTGGGAATTCTAGCCGGGATGTTGGGCAATTCACGGCCTTCCCAGGCTCTGGGAATTCCAGCCGGGATGTTGGGCAATTCATGGCCCTTCCAGGCTCTGGGAATTCCAGCCGG
>JAWWEU010000332.1:0-13891 GCA_035583155.1 Acropternis orthonyx | reverse complement strand
TCTCCTCTCCTCTCCTCTCCTCTCCTCTCCTCTCCTCTCCTCTCCTCTCCTCTCCTCTCCTCTCCTCTCCCCTCCCTCCTCTCTCCTCCTTTCAGCTCCCATTCCTCCAGAATTCCTCCCTGGCCACAGATAACTGTGTGTGAAATTCAAAGGCAAAGGCATTTTTTGGGCAGGAATTTAGGCTGTGAAATCGGGTTTATAAACGAGCGCAGACGACGCCCTTAACTGTGCAGTCCTAAACCCGGCTTAAGTGGCGGCTAATCCCCATCTGCCACGGAGGGGGAGGATGGCCCCAGGAGCCTCGGACTCTTCCCACCCCATCCTTCTGCTTCCATGTGTGGCAGCGTGGAAATCATTTGCTTCTCCTGTAATTAATTACTCCTGTTTCTTCCCAGCGTGCTCCCTCTCCCGGAAAATCCCACCTTGTCCTTGCCCGGTTTTCCCGGGAACACAAAGGGGATGGAGCAGCTGTTTCAGGAGGAGTCCAGTTTGAGGATGATGTGCCTGAGGTTTGTGACATCCATGAGGTGGGGTGGGAGGGGAAGGCAGAGCTGCCATTCCCCCAAAATTCCACAGTATTCCACGGATTCCCCAGATCCCACAATGCCAGAGCTTTGTGTGCTGGACAAATCCAGGAGGGGATTCATTCAAAGCAGAGAAAAGGAAGATAATCCTCCCACTCTCACTTAGCAGGAAGCAAGAGTAGGTTTAGATGGGATACTGGGAATCAATCCTTCCCTGGGAGGGCGCCCAGAGCAGCTGTGGCTGCTCCATCCCTGGAAGTGTCCAAGGCCAGGTTGGATGGGACTTGGAGCAGCCTGGGAAAGTGTCCCTGCCCATGGCAGGGGGTGGAATTGGACGGTCTTTAAGGTCCCTTCCCACCCAAACCACCCAGGGATTCCCTGATTTTGTGATTGGAAGTGAAAGTGAGGAACTTGCTGCTGGAGGAAGCAGAGTCAAAAAAGGGCCGTCTCCTCCAACATCCCTGATCCAACAGCTTATTCCAACCAATATTCCTGTCCTGGGCCCTCTCAGCCCCCTCAGAGCAAAGCCAGGCTCGGTTTTGATCCCAGCTTTAACACACCACCCTGACCCTGAGCTGAGGACAAACCTTGTTTTGGTCGTAGGGAACAGACACGGCTGGAAAGCTGGAACCAAAATATTTATCACTCTCTGGAAGTCGGAATTCACAACCACCTTTTTAGATGTTAAAGCTCCTCGGGAAAGTGATTTGCAGCTTTCTAAGGAGGGGCAGCTCCAACCTCTGCTCTCTGTGAGCAGGGACAGCATCCCGGAGCGGCTGGAGCTGTGCCAGGAGAGGTTTGGGATGGAAATCAGGGAAATCAGGGAAAAGCTCTTCCCCCAGAGGGTGGTGGGCACTGCCCAGGCTGCCCAGGGCAGTGGGCACGGCCCCAAGGCTGGCAGAGCTCCAGGAGGGTTTGGACAACCCCAGGGCAGGATTGTTGGGGTGTCTGGGCAGGACCTGTGCGTCCCTTCCAGCTCAGCGTATTCCCCGATTCTGTTATTCCGTGAAAGTAAAACAAACTGGGAGAGCTACAGCAGTTTCTGTGCCGGGTTTTGGGATCAGCTGCTCCACGAGGGGAGGGGAAGTCTCGGCTGTCCCACGCTGAGCAGCATCTCTGCCCCAAACAGTACCTTCTGGGGGGGATTCAGCCTTTGGCACAGCAGGGATGGGCCCTGGAGTGGGATGTCCTCCAGCTCCCACACTTGGCTCCTCTTCTTCCAGAAATTCATCCTGCAAAACGTGGCTTGGATAGGTTTGCCCAGTCCCTGCTGGGTGGCAGAGCATCCCCTGCAGCCTCACCCTCGTGTGAGATGGTCCTTGTGGTGTGTGAGATGGCCCTTCCCCAGCTCCTGCCACTGGGATAATGGGATTTTGCTGGAATAACCCATCTCTCCTCCCTGGCTGCGGCTGGAAGCAAAGCGAGGACGCAGGGAAAAGGAATTGCATCGGGAGCAGCTTTGTGGTTTATCCCGCTCTTTGATGTGGGGGCTCTGCCCTGCAGAGCTGCCTTTGGAGCAGGAGGGGCCACGGGCTGGGAAATCCCTCCTGCTGCAAAATTCCTACTTTTCCCTGCTTGTTTTCCAGCCCTGGCAGCTCCCCAAGGGGGGTGTCCCTGTGGTTTGTGAGCAGAACCAGCATGGCCTTTGATTTTCACCCACCCTCCAGCATTTCTCCCTCTCCCTCTTTGCTCCATGTGTTCTTCCCAGGAATTTGCTGCTGGATCAGCCTGTGAGGGCTCCTGGGAGAGGACATGGCTCACCCCCCAAGATCCAGAACCCGTGGAGCAGGTCGGAGCATCCACCCTGAGCTGCCTTTTAGGGGATGTCTTGGATCTGCCACTGAGCTGCAAGTCTGGAATTGTACAAAAGCCAGGCTTTGGTTTGTCCCCACAGGAGTTCTGGGGCATCCCCCCCCCACCCCCTTCCCTTGGGAGACTCCTGGGATGGGCATGTGGCACCAGAGAGTCCTCAAGTGCCACATCCATGTGGGTTTTTGGACACTTCCAAGGTTGGGGACTCCATGGGATAATCCAGGTGGGCAAGACCTTGGGAGGTCAGGTCCGGGTCGGGTCTGTTCTCCAAAGTCTGTGCTTTAACTCACACCCATCTCTGGAGCTCCTGATGCTCCAGACAAGCTCCAAAATTCCCTCCCTCCCCAGAGAACCCCCCAGAAACTGCTTTTCTTCCCTAAATTGTCCTGCAGTGTCCAAAATCCAGCCGTTTCTGCCGAGCACATCAAGGACAAAGGCAGAGTTATGAACCCACCCCGGCACTGAGATAAGACTCCAGTATAATTAGAAACTTTTTATGTGCAGAAATGAATCAAAGCTCCTTCTCCTCCTGGGACACTTTAACTCTTCACAGCTTCTCTTATTAGCAGTGGAACCATTTCTTTCTCGGTTTCAGGCTGGGAAAACCTGCAAGGAAGAAAGAAATCCACACTGAGCCACCCCTGCTGAGCTGCCTGACCCCCACGGGCTGTGAGGGACAGTGGGAATGTCCCTGGAATGCCACCTGGAGCATGGAGAGCTCTGGGACACTGTGCCTTGAGGGGGGGGTGGGCTGACAGGCAGAGAGCCTTGGAGCTGATGAGTATCCCAGTAATATTCCCACTGGATTTATTGGAGGAGGTTTCACTGACTGGGCATCCTGGTTGGGCTTCTGCTTGGTGTGGTCAGAAGCTGTTCCCTGACTTGGGGCGGCTCCAAGAGCTCCCTGCAGCGCTGGGATCACTGATCCCAGGATTCCCTTTCCTGGGAAGCAAAGCTGGAAGAGGCCACTGGGCAATTCCCAACCCTCAGCTGGAAGAAAAGGTGTTTTATGTTGGCAAAGCACATGGAAATGGATCCAAGCAAGGCTGAGGAGGAAGGAATCGCTGCCTGGCTGCGACTTTGGGGTCCTGCTGACTTGTCTTCTCCTTGAGGAAGACCTGCCCCTCCTCCAGGGTGGATTCACCAGAGTCTGACCTGCCTTGGGAGGGGACAACAGGAGAGAGGAACGGATGTCACACACCTGGGCTTGAAGGAGGCGCTCAACGTGGTCTCCCAGGTCGCCAACACAAGGAACTCCATGGAAAAGGGGCTGGAGCAGCAGCCCAGAGGGAGATAGTCACCAGTTTGAGGCCCCAGCTGGTGGCCACCTGCCGGTGGCTTCCTCTTGGGACCCTACATCCCTCAGTCCCACCACTGGTGAGGTCACATCTGTCCCCTTTTGGGCTCCCCAGGTCAGGAGATGGACCAACTGGGCCACAAGGATGGCTGGGGGTTCAAGGAACAGCAAACGAGGGAAGGCTGTGGAAAAAGGGGAAGGGGGGTCTACAGGGATGGCCAAACTCCTGAGAGGTGCCAGGTCACAGTTTGGAAGAGCAGGACTTCTCCTGGGTCTTTCCCATTAGGGTGGTTAAAGAAGGAGGGAGGGGCCCGAGGGGTGGTGGGATCTCCATCGTGGGAGGAATTCCACACTTGGCTGCACATCCCTTGAGGGATTCAGCTCATCTGCTCTGCCAGGGGTCGGGTGGTGGAGGGACCTCCGGGGTCCACACTGACCACCCTCCCGTGGTGATTGTGTTGGGACAGCAGGACCTGGCAGGTCCCTCCTGGTTTGGGGAGCTGAGATACTTGCCAAGAACCTCACCCTGAGAGGGTTAAGACAGGAACTGAGCTCGTGGGGAATGCCAGAAATAAGACAAGCTCAGCTTTGCCTGTGGCAAACAAACTCCTGCTCTCATTTCTGGGACAATTTGGGTTCCTTGGGAGAAACTCCAAGCAGCAGGTCATGGGTGGAGGGGTCCAGGTGGGCAGGACCAGCCCAGCTCTGCAAAGGTTGATGTCCAGGGGCTGGGAAAAGGGAGGGATGTCCAGGGTCTGGGAAAAGGGAGGGATGTCCAGGGTCTGGGAAAAGGGAGGGATGTCCAGGGTCTGGGAAAAGGGAGGGATATCCAGGAGCTGCAAAAAGGGAGGGATGTCCAGGAGCTGGGCAAAGGGAGCTCATCCTGCTCCAAAACTCCCTGCCATGGGCAGGGACACCTTCCACCATCCCGGGTTGCTCCAAGCCCCATCCAGCCCGGCCTTGGACAGTTCCAGGGATGGAGCAGCCATGGAATGAGCCTCTCCACCCTCACAGGGAGGAATTTCTCTCCCTAATCCTGCCCTTTGTCAGTGGGAAGCCATTGCCCCTTCTCCTGCTGCTCCAGCTCCTTGGAAATAGTCTGTCCCATATTTCTCTTTCAGCTCCTGGAAGGGCCCAATTAAGTCACTCCCAAACTTCTCCTCTCCAGGCTGAACAATCCCAACTCTCCCTCCATCCCTCTGATCATCCTGGAGCCTCCTCTGGGCTCGTGCAGGAGCTGAATTCCCAGGAGGAGAATGGGAAGGAGACCGTGTGGAGCACAGTGGGACAAACTGGATGGAGAGCTGGGAAGAAGGATCAGTGGGACAGATCCAGGTGCTGAAACGAGGAGAGAGCAGCAGGTCAGGAGTTCTGACCCCTCATCCAAGGGGGTGACAATGAGTGGTCCCTCATGACAGGACATGGAGGGGCTGGAGCATGTCCAGAGATGGGAAAGGAGCTGGGAAGGGTCTGGAGAACTCCTGAGGGAGCTGGGGGGGTCAGCCTGGAGAAAAGGAGGCTCAGGGGGGACCTTCTGGTTCTCCCCAAGTCCCTGGCAGGACAGGAAGCCAAGTTGGGCTCTGCTCCCAGGGAATAGGGACAGGAGGGGAGGGAATGACCTCAAATTGCACCAGGGGAGGTTTAGATTGGATGGTGGGGAAATTCCTTCATGGAAAGGTGGAGTTCCCAGCCCTGGAAGTGTTCAGAAAACACCTGGACGTAGCACTGGATGTTTCGTGGTGAAAATGGTGGTGCCGGACAACAGCTGGACTTTACCTTGAAGGTCTTTTCCAGCCCTAACAATTCCACGTTTGTGCGGATCTGCTGCGCCTGGGAAGGCAGGGGGGGTGTTTTGGGAGTCATCCTGCCTCGAAGGAAGGCTGGGATGGATAGTCATCCCTTTACACCTGGAAAAACAAGGGATCCAACAGCACCAGCACCGTGGTTATCCCCATCCAGGGCTCTTCCTCCTCGCAGGAATCCCTGAGGACGGAGCTGGATGGAGATCGTGGATTCTCCTCGCGAAGTGTTTTTCCCTCTGTGTCCTCTCAGGCTGTATAAAAATGCTCCAAGTTCATTCCAGGAGCGGGAATTGCTCCGTGTCTGCCCTGCCCTTCCCACCCCTTTCCCTCCTGGAGCAGGAGGGATCTCCGGGAATTTAGACCCGGCTCTGAGCAAACCCGTCTTAATGACGCTAATTAGCAGCTCATCCTAACCTGTCCCGGCCTTCCCGGGGCTCTCCCAACAGCTCCGGGATGTTCCCGGTGATGCCAAAGGTTTATCCAGGCCCAACTTATCATTCCTGTCCCTGAATTCCTCTGGAATTGCACTGACGAGGTGAGTTGATCCAGAGCAAAGCCCGGCTTTGCAAGGAGAGGTCTCTCCCAGGAGGAATCAGCGCCGGATTTGCTGCTGGAAATGGAGCTTTGCCTGGATCCTTCCAGGAGAATCCCGGAGAGGAGGGAAGAGCTGGTGGATTAATGAGCCTGTTTATCCCTTCAAAGCCTGGGAATGGGTTGGGGAGCTCAGGGGGCTCAGCGAAGGGAAGCTTTTCCCACCGCCTTGTGCTTCTGGAGGGGGGGTTCTCCCTTTTCCTGGGAATGCAGGGAGGGAAAAGTGGAGTTACAGGTGGGAAAGGGCAGTTCTAGAGGTAAAATTGCAGGTTTAGGGGCCAAAAAAAATGCAGTTATGGAGATAAAAAAGGTGGCCACTTCTCCTGTTTTGTCCTGGTCACTTCCTGGGCTGGATTTCACCCTTAATTTTGGGAAGCAGCTGGAGTTGGGGATTTGGGAATCCAGCTGACCGTCTCGGATCGTTATCAGCTTTAGGCAACCTTTTGTTGGGCTCGAACAAACCCAAGTCCTGGCTCGGGTGTGGTTTTGGTTGCTGATCCTTCTCCCCTCCCTTACCACAGGAGGAATTCTCTCTCCGGCCTTTCCCAGGTAATTTTGTAGGGATCTGCTCCTGGATGGAGCCCCTTTCCACGCCTGCCACAGCTGGACATGAATCCCAGGAACCAGAGCAGTGAAAATGGCGCGTTTAGTCAATTATTAAATGAACTAATTGGTTTCAGAGCCCTCCCAGAACCCGAGTGAAGGGGCGCGGGGTTTGGACACATCGGGCAGCAAAGGGAAATTGGGAAGCACAAGGAATTCCTTCCCAGGAACTGACAGGAAAACAAAATCAGGGAAAGCTGATGAGTGTCCAGCACCAGCTCTGGAGGCTCTGCCATGGAGGGAAGCGGGAAATGGGAGCAGATGGATTTGAAAGCTCGTGGAAAGACTCAGCAGTTCCAGCTGCCTGAGCTCCTGTGGGAGGGAAAGAGGGATCAGGAAGCATCCCGAGCCTCGGGAATGGTCGTGGTGGGGCAGGGATGGCACTGGGATGCTCCTGCAGCATTCCTGGGATGTTTCAGCTGCTGTTTGCTTGGAAAGAGGGGATGTTTGGATTTATAAAAAATTGTGGGGAAGGATTTTCTTTGACAGCTCTGGAGGAAATCCGAGGGAAAGTCCCTGCAGGGACTGGCGGTGTCTGAAAGGATGAGCCAAGACTGGAATGGGAATGAAGTGGGAAACTCGGGGCTGGGAGGGATGTGAGGCCCTGGCACGGGGTTATTCCATGGATGTCCCACCCCTGGAAGTGTCCAAGGCCAGGTTGGGTGGGGTTTGGAGCAACCTGGGATGGTGGGAACGAGATGAGCTCTGAGGTCCCTCCAACCCGAACCATCCGGGGGCTCCGTGATATGATTATGAGTCTCCCTGTTCCCCACTGGAGCAGTTTCCTTTGGGATACTCCCAGGAAAAGCTGTCCCTGCAAGCCCCAGAGCTTGGAAAGAGATCCAAATGCTTGTTGTTCTTGGCATCCACTGCCCCAAATTTATCACCAGAGGACAAAAGAAGCCTGCGAGGGAGATGTGCCAGGAGACAGGGATCCGGAGGGACCCGAGTGCTTCCCACCAGGACCAGCTGCGGGATTTGCTGCAAACACTCACTTTAAACAAAAAAAACCATCTCCCAGGCTGCTGAAATCTGTGCTGAGGGGGGAATCCAGCACCTCTGAAGTCTTGGATGAACCTCCCGTGCCGGTGCCATCACCACCAACGCTCCCAATTTTCTCTTTCCAAGGCACGGAATGCCTTTTATCCCTGTTTGGTTCCGTATTTAAAGGCCAGCAGGTGTGTCAGCACCTTCACCCTGCAGTGGCCTCTGCAGCAAACACAACACCACGGAGAATACGTGGAATGAACTCCCACCCTGCACCTTTCCCTCTTGTGTTTTAGGGAATTCATTCCAGGATCCCAAAGATGAAGGCTTCCTCTCTTATTCTGGATGTTGCAAGACCCACGAGGAATTCTTTGGGCTGGGTTTAAGGCTGGGCAGGAGGGATTAGTTTGGGGTGTCCTTGATCAGGGACACAAAATTGGAGAAAGCTCTGAAAAAAAACAACACCCTCAAAACAGCAAAATAAACAAAATTCTGATGAAATGGGGGGGAAAAAGAAGAAACTAAACCAGAGGGTCCTGTTTGGTGCCAGATGAAGTTGCCAAACCTGCAATAAATAGGCAGCAAGAGCTGGAGTGGGAAGTGTGGAGGTGTTTGTGCTCCTGTGGGTAATTATAGAGAAACAACCACCCTTTTTGTCATTCCTGCTGGGAATCCGGGCATTTATACCCGGAATCCCGGGATTTATACCTGGGGATTCACAGGGCAGCCCAGCCCAAGCCTTGTTCAGACCACCAGAACACCGTTAAAAATAAGTCAGTGCACTCTTGGTGGATTAAAAAAAAAACCCTGGGAATGGATCCCCAGGGAAATTGGGAAGGGGAGAAGGGATGGGCACAAGGGGTAAGGGCAGCTGGGGCTGGAATTAGGGAAGAATTCCCTTTCAGGAGAGGGGTTGGAGCCCAGGGAAGATCCAAGCTTGTGTTTCCCCATTTGGAGCTCAAACCACCTCCCAAGTGGGTTTTATTTTAGCAGCAGACGGGGCTGTGCCTGTTTTAGAGCAGCTTGACTTAGCTGGCTGCCTCCACCTCATCCCTGGAATGTCACCCGGGAACTGGGTGGGATTCCCAGGACATGGCATCTCCTGGGGGGGGGGGATGGCAGGAGGATTCCTGTGGCTTTGGGAGCACATGGAATGAAACCCTCAAGGCCAAGGGGGTAAATAATTAACACGGTGGTTCCCCTCGCCCTCAAGCGCTTGGGGTGGGTGTGTTTGGACCCCCTGGCTCCATCCCAAAATCCCTGTGCTGTTCCCAACTGTCCATCCCAAGGAAACTGAAGCATTTTTGGGTTTCAGCTCTTTTTCCTCTGTCTCACCTTTTGGTTGTTCTGCCAAAGGCACTCCCAACCCTGCCAAGCGCCCGGTGATTAACGGGATCCCTGGCAAGCCATCCTGAGTGGATGAAATCCCTTTCTCCCGTCAAATACTGGGATGGAATTGTTAAAATGACTGCTCTGCCCAGTTCCTGCTCCGGCAACATCCATCTTTTATTCCCTACTCCTTATGCAGCGGCTCCTTCCTCCTGCATTCCCGTGCTCAGTGACTGTATCCACGCTCTTGAGATCCTCCTCTTTCTCCTTGCTCGCCCTTCCTGCCCAAGCTGTCCACTTGGAATATTAATATTCCGGACCTAAATTGGCCCAACAAGCCTGTTATGCCAATTCAATCAGAATTTTGCTTCGTCCGAAGAAATTCCAGCCCCAAATTGTTTGTTCTGTTTCGGAATGTTTGTACACACGGATTTATGGACATTAAAACCTCATCCATTCCTGTCCTTGTCCTCTCCTGAACCACAGTTGGTGGGAATCCATCCTGGAATTGGGATGGTCTCCTGCCTTTGGCCACAGGTTTGAAAAGCACCACTTTCACTGCTGGTTCAAATCCTATTTATTTCCAGCCTGTGTTCATGGCAAATTTATATGGATTTATTCGCGTGCCAATTTGGGCTTTGGATTGAAAAGGGCTTCTCCCTCCCCTGGTGTTTGTTTTCCTCTCCTCTGCTCAGCCTCCCAGGAGTCCGATCATTCCTGCTGGGCTCTCATTCCTTGGGATCAGCGCCGAAATCTTGCCTTGGAATGATGTTGCTCCCACCCTCGGGATCAGGCACCTCCTGGTGGGCCATCGGAGCTGAGGATGCTTTGGCTCCAGAGCAGCAAATTCCAGGATAGTTCCTGCAGGAATCCCTCAGTATGAGATATCGACTCCCAGGGGGATGTTGGAGCTGATCCATTGCCTATTCCTACCAGGAACTGGTTTTCCTGCAGCAGGAGTTGGGATCAGGCTGGGTTTGGAGTGACAAGGACAATGCTGAGTCCTGTGCCAGGCACGGGCTGGGAATGGGTGAGCAAACTGGGAATGGGGTGAACAAACTGGGAATGGGGTGAACAAACTGGGAATGGGATGAATAGGGTGGGATTCGGGTGAACAGGGTAGGAATGGGATAAACAGACTGGGAATGGGGATAAACAGGGTGGGAATGGGGTGAACAAACTGGGAATGGGGTGAACAGAGTGGGAATGGGATGAACAAACTGGGAATGGGATGAACAAACTGAGAATGGGGTGAACAGATTGGGATTGGGATGAACAGAGTGGGAAGGGGGTGAAGAGACTGGGAATGGGATAAACAGAGTGGGATTGGGGATAAACAGAGTGGAAATGGGATGAAGAGACCAGGAATGGGAATTTGTCTGCCCCAACACACTTGAGGAGGAGCTGCCAGACCCTGGGGGTGGTTTCTCTGGCTCTGCTGTTCCAGGCACTTTCCGAAGGAACCCGAAGGCTTTGAATCTCCAACGAGGCAGGAATTCTTGGAATATGAGCTAAAATACTTCCAGAGACACCTCCAAGTGATGGATCAGATCCAAAAGGACTCCAAAGGGTTGGTGTGACCCTCCCCTGCCCTCTTGCAAAGTGATTTCCCCAGGGTTGTCTTTAGTCGACTCCAGAAAACCCTTCCATGGTCTCCTTTGGGTCCAAGGAAATTCCTCCCTCTCCCAACAGTGTCCAAAGATTCCCTGGAAGTGCAGATGTCCCAGGATCTCCATCCATGTCTGCTGAGCCTCCCCAGCTCCAAATCCCCCGGGGCAGAACCTCCACAAAGACACTAATCCCTCGTTCAACGAGAAGAAGAGGAGTCTGGGAAGCTCCTTCACCTCCTGGAGGATGTTCCCAGGCACGGAAAAGCCGGGAGAATCCTGGGAATGGGGATTTCCCGAGCCAGGGATCTGCTGTGGTGGGATGTGGGGCTGGATGTGGAAAAAGGGGGAGCAGGGGTTGCTTTTGTGGTGATTTTTTTTTTAGCAAGATTTCAGACCTCCTGGAGCGTCCTCAGAGCCAGCCGGGGGGTGTGGACAGGCTGGACGTGGGGTGGGATGGGTGGGAATTGTCTCACCGGAACAGGAGTCAACGCTGCTCCTTCTGGGACCTGCAGGTCCTGGCAGGGTGCTGGAACTGCCTCTTGCCGGGATTTTGGGGTGGGGGGGGCTCTGACCCACCAAAATCCTTCAGGAGCCCAGCCCTGCCTCAGGGACTTTGTTCCCAAGGGTGTTCCCAGAGCTGCTGGTGGCTCTTTACTGGGGACACTGGACATCCCAGCTCCTCCAGCCCTTCATCTCCTCTGTGGACCTTCCCCTCTCCCTGTAGGAACATCTCCCAGGGGTTTGTGCTGATTCTTTAAGGGTATCCAGAGTGACCCACCCATGGCTGGCCCATCCCTGGGAGTGTCCATGGCCAGGTTGGACGGGGCTTGGAGCAACCTGGGCTAGTGGGAGGTGTCCCTGCCCATGGATGATCTTTATGGTCCTTTCCTACCCAAACCATTCCATGATTCCATGGCGGGTGGAGCTGCCAGGAAATAGTGGCAGGTCTGATCCCACTCTCTGCAGAGCCCTGGAGCACCCTCAGATGTCTCTCAGCACCACAGCCTGGCTTCTCCTTGATGCTTCTTCCACAGGGTGGAAGGACATTCTCCAGGAAGTTCTCCAGGAGGTTCTCCAGGAGGTTCTCCAGGAGTTCTCCAGGAGGTTCTCCAGGAGGTTCCCCAGGAGATTCTCCAGGAGTCCTCCAGGAGGTTCTCCAGGAGGTTCTCCAGGAGGTTCTCCAGGAGATTCTCCAGGAGTTCTCCAGGAGGTTCCCCAAGAGATTCTCCAGGAGGTTCTCCAGGAGATTCTCCAGGAGTTCTCCAGGAGGTTCTCCAGGAGGTTCTCCAGGAGGTTCTCCAGGAGGTTCCCCAGGAGTTCTCCTGGGCATGGATTGGGTGCCACCAGCTGCCCTTAGCCTGGAGAACATTTCATTTCCACCACGGAGACTTCCCAGCTGGCCAGGCTGTGGAGCTGGGGCTGGCGCAGGGCTCGGTGCCAGGCGTGGGAACGGTGCCCGTGGCACGGAGCCGGCTGTGCCCACGGCCCAGGGGCGGCCAGCACAGACTCCATGGACACAGGGGTGGTGTCCCATGTCCTGGTGGGATCGCAGCTCCCGCTCCCCTCTCCGGGTGGGAATGCTGGAGCTCATCCTGGAGCTGTCCCTTTGCTGGCTCTGGCTCCTCCCCAGTTCCCGGAAGGGGGTGGTGCCTTTTCCAGCTGTTTGTTCCCGGGAACTGACAGTGCCAGGAATTCTGCCAAGGCTCCGGCTGATGGATGAGCCCCTCTGAGAGGCTGGAAAAGCTCCGGGATGAAAGGAGCGAGGCTCTCCAGGGAGCAGGGAGGGGGCAGGACAGGGAAGGGGAGTGTTGTGAAGGATCTTCACGTGCCTGGGAGTCAAAAAATTGGGCTGGGAAGGGAGCCCAAAAAAACTGGGATTGCTGGTGGGAAACAGGGATGAGTTAAAGCACAGTGAGATCCTGACCCGGAGAAACAGGCATTAAACTGAGCAGCTTGGGAATGAATCATGGAATCATGGAATCATGGAATGGTTTGGGATGGGAGGGACACCAAAGCTCATCCAGTGACACCTCCCACCAGCCCAGGTTGCTCCAAGTCCCATCCAGCCTGGCCTTGGACACTCCCAGGGATGGGCCAGCCATGGAATAACCTGTGCCAGGGACTCACCACCTTCACCGGGAGGAATTTCTTCCACATGGAGAAAGGAATGGAGGGAATGAAATGGGTTCAAGTCACAGCTGAAGGTCAGGGGAGCTACAGAGGCCACTAAACTGGGCGACTTGGGAGTTCGAGATCTTCCCCTCTGAGATTGTTTGTGAGTCAACACTTCCCAGAAATCCTGGGAAAGCCCCTTCCAGGGAAGTGGGAGTATCCCAGGGACTGTGGGGATTTTGCCTGGATATCAGAGAGGGTCCCACAGGAAAAAGCAATGAGACAGCCAGGGCTGCAGGGCAGGATTGCCAAATCCAGGGACGTGCAAAGCTTTCCTGGCCATTCCCAACAGCAGCACAACAAGGAGCTCTTGGGAAGCTGCTGTTCCCTGTCAGGCTCATCCCGGGATCCCAGGGAGGGCAGGCTCGGGAAGGACCAGCCCAGAAAGTCCTCCTGCTGCTCCTCCTCAGCCTTTGGCTCTCCAGGGGTCTCCTCCCCTCCATCCACGGATTCCATGTCCCCGTTCCCCTCCCGTGGCACCCACAGGGCGGGCACTGGCCTGGCACAGGGGAGCAATCCCAGCCATGCCAGCCAGGGCACAAACTGCTGGGATAACGCTCCCTCCTGGAGCTGCTCGGGGAGATGAAAGCCTTCCTGGAAGCCCTGCTGGAACTTCCATCCTGCATTTCCATCCTGAACTTCCAGCCTGAAAATCCATCCTGAACTTCCAGCCTGAAAATTCATCCTGCATTTCCATCTTGCATTTCCATCCCAAATTTCCACTCTTCATTTCCATCCCAAATTTCCACTCTGAATTTCCATCCTGAACTTTCATCCTGCATTTCCGTCCTGAAATTCCACTCTGCATTTCTATCTTGAATTCCACTCTGAATTTCCATCCTGAAATTCCACTCTGCATTTCCACTCTGCATTTCCATCCCAAATTTCCATCCTGAATTTCCGTCCTGACTTTCCATCCTGAAATTTCCATCCTGAATTTCCACTCTGAATTTCCATCCTGAATTTCCACCCTGCATTTCCATCCTGAATTTCCATCCTGAATTTCCATCTTGAAATTTCCATCCTGCATTTCTATCTTGAAGAGGAATCGCTGGACTCACAGTGCCAGCACCTTCTCGTGGATATCTTGGAATATCTCCTGGAAAGAGATGTCACCAGGCTGGGGACAGTGCCACGCTCTGTGGTTGGTGGCTCTGGGGTCAC
>JAWWEU010000331.1:0-13895 GCA_035583155.1 Acropternis orthonyx | reverse complement strand
AAAATGTTCCTCTAAATCCAGAAATGTACATCTTGGGCATATCCCTTGGGAATGAAGACCAAAATTCTCTGCTGGTGCTTTTGAACCTGAAGGGGTTGGTGAACTGTCCTTATTTTGTTGTACTATTAAAAGTTCTTTGGGTTTTTGGTTTTTGGGGTTTTTTGTTTGTTTGTTTTGCTTTTTGTGTTTTTGTTGTTTTTTGGTTTTGGGGTTTTTTTTTTGTAGTTTTGGACATTTAGAAATGTTAGCATATATTGGATAAGTAGGGTGTAATTTTCAGTGGATATTTTGAAGGTAATTTGTATGAATAAAGCCAATAGAAATAGCTCTGGTGTTGCCTGAATATCCGGTGGGGTTCCGGCACATCCCCTTGAAAGCAGCCAGAGAACAATGAGGTTGCAAGGGATGAAGTTTTGGGATTAAAAGGAAGGAAGCTTTGGGAATCTCAACAGGCCAAAATTAAAACACTTTGTGGGACTGAGCTGAAGATCACAGAGATAGGGAAATTAATCCAGCCAGGGTTCAGTTCCCTGACTGAACTATTTGCACAACCTTCACTGGATTGTGTTATTATAACTGATTTAGTGTAGAGATCCGTAGATTCTGTATTATTTCTTTATTGTTGGCAGTTGCGTTAAGTTTCCCCCCAAATTCTACATTTGACAGATGTCTGATAAAAATGGGAACCCATGCTTGTAACTAATAAAAAATACATCTGCCTCACTAACACGTGACTTATTTCTGTTTGCACCAGGAAATACAAACTCCAGGTGTCCCTTACTGCTATTACAGCTCTGCCAACCCCTACTATTTGGAGAACATCCAATACTCCTCCACAGGTGTTACAGCTGACCTGCTCTTGCACGGTGCCAGGAGCAGAGCCAATGTGGCTTCCACTGCTCCGATCAGCACCCTGCGCCTGGAGGTGAAATACCACCTCAACAACATGCTGCAGTTCAAGGTAATGCCATCCCAGCGTTCCCAAGGGTGTAAAATATCCCACTGTTAAAAATAGCCTTGTCTATGGAAATTATGACAGCTTTTTATAGTCAGTTTTGTGTTACACGGGCAGTAGCACCCTTGTCTAAATATGTTTCTCCTCCTAGGCAATTATTTGTTGTTGCTCTGAGGTTGCATCTTTTTTGGTCCTAGAATTTTGAGCTCAGTTTTACAATGAAATTATACAAATAAAGGGATAATGTCAGTGTGTATGTGTAATGTCAACCAGAAGCTTTGAAAATATTTTGTTAGTATACAGGTAAATTTATCAATAAGTGTTGTCAAGACTCTACAGCTTATTTTTGCATCCATCATTCTACTTCTATTCTAAATTTGTTGGTACACTGTTGTTTAACTGTAATTTATTGCCACGTATTTAACAATACGGAACAAACTATGATGCCATAAAGTGATCAGACATCAGAAACTTCTTTCAACATTCAGAATACAGAAAACATTAAAAAGAATCTCTGAAAGTTGAGCAAAAGATGAATTAGAAAGATATTTACCCTACAGAGAAAGTATATACCTATATTTTAAATATGTTAAATCTAAAATAAAGTCTTAAGTGATTTTTTTCCCCCAAAAACCAAAATCCTGTGAAAGAATTCATGAAAGAATATCTACTGAAAGAAAATAGTCAGCAAGTGTTTTAAAATTGATATCAGATTCCTCTCACTATTACAGATAAGATTTCAAACAACTTGCTTATTGAAATAAATGGATTTTCCCTTCACAGATCTACGATAGTCAAAACCCACGATATGAGGTCCCAGTACCACTGAACCTCCCCAGCTCCCCAATAGACCCGAGCCAGAGCAGACTTTATGAAGTATCACTGCAGATAAACCCCTTTGGAATACGAATCCAGCGCAACAGCACAGGGACAGTCATGTGAGTCACTGTCATTTCGTGGTCTTATTTCATTTGGGATTTTAGTTCTTTTCAAGCCAAATGGTTTTCTTGTGTCCACGTTGGCGAGAGGAACATTGACAACTCCAACAGCTCTTCCTTGTGTAGTTCCCAGCTTTCTGGGAGGCCCAAGGGATTTCTACACTTCCTAAAATATTCCTTAGGTGACCACAGCACTGATCTTTGAGGACTGACTGTTTGGTTCAGTCTGGGGGATGGTCAGGAAAAAAATAAACAGAAGAAAGTCACGTCTCAACTTGCAGACGGGTTTTGGTGTGTGACAGATCAGCCTGGCAGGAGCTTCATTTCCTGAGCCCGAGCTAAAACACAGAGAGCAATGCTGTTTGCAGTGGGGCGTGTTATGGTTTTTATTAAAAAAAAAAAAACAACCCAGCCTTATTTTTCAGTTTTTAAGTTTCTTCAAACTGAATTGGAAGCTGAGTTCCTTTCTGCCAACCACAGTAATAATTCAACTTGCAATTCAAGCTCCTGCAGCAATGGCATCCTTTGGCAGAGCCCCGGGGTGGGGGCGGGCTGCAGTTTGGGCAATGCCTCTAAAGGTGCTGATTTACAGCAAATGTGACCTGGCAGTGAAGTTTTGGTATAATCCGCTCAAAAGGTTCAGTGAGCTGGAAAAATCGTAAATCCCATTGGAAAGTAGATGTAATTTAGGTATTAACATATATATATATATAATATATAATATTTTATATAATATATTGTTATATAATTATACAAGTATACATTATATATTAAATGTAATATGTATTTATCTATATCTATTCTGTATTTTATTATAGTATTTATATATATAATCTATGTATTTATATGTAATGTATTCCATTGTAAAATATATGCAATTTGTGTTCATATATATTATACTTAATAATTGTATATAATGTATTATATATGGTATTATATAATATTGTATAATTATACATTATTTGATATAATTTATAATGTATTATATATTGATATATATATATATCATAAATATGATATATTTTTATTGTCATATATGTAATTTATGTAATATAGTCCATTGTGAAATATATGTAATTCATGTGTTCATATATACACTATATATAATAATTACATATCATATGTATGAGATAATTATATAATATTGCGTAATTATATGATACATAACTTATAATGTATAATATATGGATGCATATTTATATTTATTATCTATTTTATTTTATCTATTTATATTTACAAATACTTAATTGATGTATTTCTATGTACCATATTCCATTGTAAAGTATATGTGAAAAGCACATACCCCGTTCTATATTCCATGGGGCGCCGCTGCTCAGGCTGGGGGGGAACTGCCATCCTACCACCCTGAAACACTTTCTCGCTGAGCTGCCAGAGCACAACGGAACCTGCAGTTCCATGGAACTCACAGACCTCGGAGAGACACTTCGTGTCCCCAGACTGGTCAGCACTCTTAGACACCCCCATTGCAACTGCTCTGAGTTCTCCCGGTCATCATAAGAGTTTTAGTCCCTTTTTGCTGAGGAGTGAGATTTTCAGAGACAGAGTAGCCTAAAAAGAGTTTCTGCTGGCAAAAAGCAGCACTGAGAACACTCCATTCTTGTTTTCCTCTTTCAACTCCAGCTGGGACTCAGCCCTGCCCACCTTCACGTTCAGCGACATGTTCATCCAGATTTCCACGCGCTTGGCATCGCAGTACATCTATGGGTTTGGGGAGACTGAGCACCCCACCTTCCGGCATGACATGAACTGGCATACCTGGGGAATGTTCGCCAGGGACCAGCCTCCCGGTGTAAGTGCAAGAAAACGTGACTTTCGGGCCAGCGAGTCCAATTTGTGATGTTCAGCAGGGCTTTAAATTCCAGTTTCTGTCTGGTGGTACTGACCACACCCGTTGGGTTTGATCATATTTATCATGGCTTATAGTTCGGATGGTTTCAATGGCAAAGGTCTTCTGTAAAACTATTCTTTGTCACCTGCAAGACCAATGTGTGGAGCTCAGGCCTTGAGCTGATGCTGGAAGATGACAAATGGCATAGAAATAACACCACATTCCTCTTTTTTTTTATTTTTCTGAAAGTTAGATGTGAATCAGGGCAATTCCTACTATTTTGGGATTAATTTAATGCTTAAATCAGAAATTTTATGTCTGTGTGTTTATTGCTGTTATTTTCTGCTAGATGGCACATTTCCATTTCGCAGAGAATGACCAAAGGGGCAGTGGTGGTTAATTACAGCTCTAATTTCCAGTTCAGGTTTGAATATATTTTTGAGAAAATGCAAGATAACAGAATGTCACCAACTTCTCTTGAGCACAGAGAAACCTGGTCCTGTTTGAATAGATGGGAAAGAGTTATCCTGAGGAAGCACTAGAGAGTTTTAAGGGCAGTAATACCTTTGCTTTCCCTCATGCCTTAGCAATCTGAACAAGACTCACTTGAATTTTGAAGGTGAAAGTAGATATTTTTTGTAGCTGTGTAGGGTTTAGGTATATATTTTGGAGTTTATTTGTTACATGTTTGGCAGCTGTGTCCCGTCTTCTATTAAATTTATTGTTAAATGTAAATCAGAAGAAGTTTGTGATGTTTCCCTGGTAAAAAGTGTTTTATTTTATTTGCAGTACAAGCTGAATTCCTACGGTTATCAACCATTTTACATGGCTCTTGAAGAAGATGGCAATGCCCACGGAGTTCTCTTGCTTAACAGCAATGCAATGGGTAAGAAAACCTTTAGTTCATAGAAAGATGGGATGCTTTGGTTTAGAGGGAACCTCAAAGACCATTCAGTCCCACCTCCTACCATGGGCAGGGACACCTTCCACCAGCCCAGGTTGCTCCAAGCCCTGTCCAACCTGGCCTTGGACACTTCCAGGGATGGGGCAGCCACAGCTTCAGAAAAACTGTGCTGGGGCCTGCCCACCCTCACAGGGAAGAATTTCTTCATAATAGCCAACATAAATTTCCTCTCTGTCAGTTTGAAGCCATTCCCTCCCCCTTGTCCTGTCACTCCAGGCCCCTATAAATAGATTCTTTCCATCTTCCTCAGTGTTTTGCAACAGTGGCAAATCCAGGCATCCTGTTCTCATTTCCTTTCCTCCATCTCCAGATGTGACTTTCCAGCCAACCCCTGCCCTGACGTACCGGACAACTGGAGGAATTCTTGACTTCTACATGGTTTTGGGCCCAACACCAGAGATGGTTGTTCAGCAATACACTGAAGTAGGACCCTCACTCTATTACAAACTAGACCTGGGTTTGGATTGCCTGATTTGTTTGCTCTTCACCTGCTCACCACAAATATTCTTCCTTATCTTCAGCTGGTTGGACGACCGGTCATGCCCGCCTACTGGTCCTTGGGATTCCAGCTGTGCCGCTACGGATATGCGAATGACTCAGAGATCTCTCAGCTGGTGGAGGAGATGAAGACAGCTGGAATTCCCCATGTATGTTGGGAGCAATTCGGGTTTGAGCTCATTCCTGAACTTCTGACTTCATAGGAATAACTCTGACAATTTAAACACAAAATCAGAAACCAACCCAAAAGCCACCACCATGGTAGAGCAGAGCAGAATTCTATGGCACAGCTGAACATCTCCGCAGTCTTTGAGCCATGATAAATATAGGCCTTAAGCTGCTTCATTTTCTTTGTCATTCCTACCAAAGCATTACGAAGGAGAAGAGATCAACAAGGGAAGCAAGCAGGGAAAGAAAGGAAGCAGCAACATTTAATTGTCATGGGGCTCTGTGTCTAGTCAGCTGTGATTTGGCACAGGTTGTTGGGAAAGTCGAAATAGCACGTTGATCTGTCAAAATTATATTATAAATTGAATGTGATTTCATTTTAAATGTAGTTACTATCAAAGTTTCAATACTGAACAACTATTTCCACTGTTTCCTTATACAGAAGTGCAATTTCTGTGTACATACTAGTGTACAGATCCAGGATTTTTTTCTCTATCATGTATCAATTTCTACCCTCACACTGGATGCAGCAGTGAAAGGTTTATTTTGTATTGGACTTGCTGATAGGTTGTGTAATGTTCATTTATCAGTTTTAGCCTAACTTAACAGTGATTCCACTTTTATAGATCGAAATTTCAGTATTTTACTTATTCTGGCAGATTTTCAACATTTGGCAAAAAGTGAGATAAATAATGCTAAATTAATAGTTTTGTTTTGGTGTTGTTGTGTGTTTTTTTTTTTCTTTTCTGAACTGTAGGATGTCCAATATTCGGATATTGATTACATGGAAAGGCAAATAGACTTCACCCTCAGCGCAAACTTTACCGGATTACCAGCTCTGATTAACAAAATCAAACAAGATGGAATGAGATTTATCATTATCCTGGTCAGTTTGGAGTAGTGCTTTTAAATTTCAGTCGAGCATTGCAGAATGCAGAATATATTCAACAACTTTTATAAACTTGAGTGTAAAAGTGTTTTTAATTGTAGGATCCAGCCATTTCTGGAAATGAAACCAATTATCCTGCCTTCACAAGAGGTGTGAAGGATGATGTCTTCATAAAACGGCCTAATAGCAATGAAATTCTATATTCCAAGGTACTGTTGAAGGAAGAACAGTTATATCTGTCTGTTCCTGGTGCTCAGTTTATATTCAGTGTGGTTTGATTGTTTGAAATGTTCTTTGTCCTATTAGGTCTGGTCATTTCTTCCCGATGTCCAAATTAATGAGTCCCTGCCTCACCATATCCAGATAGAGGTAAATGTTGATAAAGTTTGGTTCTAAACTCGAAATAGACATGAATTAATGAAAAAAAGAGCAAAGTAGTTGATCAATCTCATGGGAGGAATAAGTGTCAGAAACTGGTTAGCCTCCCTAAGAGACAAAAAATTAGTGAACAAGTAATTATTTTTGGTCTTTTTTTAATTTTTTGAAGAATTCCAACATTTTTACAGCAGGATGCTTTCAATCTTGTATCTGTCTTCTTTTCTTCCATTTTTGCAGCTCTATGCAGCACATGCTGCTTTCCCAGACTTCTTCCGCCATTCCACAGTGGAGTGGTGGAAGAGAGAAATCCTGGAGGTCTACAACAATCCTACCAACCCCGACAAAAGCCTCAAGTTCGATGGCCTGTGGATTGTAAGTGTAGAAATGTGTCTGATTTCTAGACTGTTCTCTGCCAGACACTGGTGGAGAGGAACACAATTCCCAGGGTCTCCACTGCTGGTGTAGCTCGGAGGGATCTGGAGTTAAATTCCCATTAAGTAAAGGTTTGACTTGATGATCTTGGAGGTCTTTTCTAACCTTAATGATTCTAGAGGTAGACACAGAATCACAGAATGGTTTGGGTTGGAAGGGACTTTATCCTGTCCCACCCCTGCCATGGGCAGGGACACCTTCCACTGCACCAGGTTTCTCCAAGTCCCATCCAGCCTGGCCTTGGACACTTCCAGGGATGGGGCAGCCACAGCTTCTCTGGCTACCCTCTGCCAGGGCGTGCTCACCCTCACAGGTCAGAATTTCTTCCCAATATCTAATCCAGCCCTGCCTCCTTCAGTTTAAGGTCATTCCCCTTGTCCTGTCACTCCACGCCCTTGTGGGAAGTCCCTCTCCAGCATTCCTGTCATCCCCCTTTGTGGAACATGAAACATCAGACTAAAGCTGCAGCTGCAGGGTCTCCAGAGGAATTCCGCAATGCTGCTTGCTTATAATTCACAGTGCAACGTGTTCTGTAGGATTGAAACAAATTCAGTGGGGTTTTGCTCTTTGTTTTTAGGACATGAATGAACCAGCATCTTTTGTGAAGGGTGCTGTTGATGGCTGCAGAGATGACCTCCTCAATAATCCACCCTATATGCCTTGTAAGTCTGATCCCTCCTTAAAGCAGTTTTAGGTCCTTCTGGTTATGACATAATTTCTTATCTGGTATATGGGGTATAAAAGCCTAAATAAAGATTGGAATAGAAACCCACAGCCCCTAAGTGACCATGACCCTTCATTTGTGAGATGATGGGCACACTCCAACCCCAGCTCTTTCAGCGGGAACAACTGTGTGACACTTCTCAAAAATAAAGTTATTTTCAGCTCCTTGCCTGAATATGGATTTTGATACCTATTTAATATCTGAGTGCTTTGCTGGAGGCACAGCAGAGAATGTAGCTCTCTGTTTTGCAGTTTCCTCAGATGAATAATGCAATTAATTAAAAATTTAGAAAATATCCATGTGTCTTCTCTAATTACCATTTATCTGTGCAGTCAAATGCTTGAAGTGCTTTGCTTTCTTAGCTTGGCTTTACTGAAGTACTGGTGTAAAGTAGTGGTAATTAGGAATTATTTATTAATGGTTTATTAGCATACTCTTGTTACTTGCTGTTGTATTTCAGTTTTATGAATAGTTTCTCAGGAATTTTCAGGAAATTAATATTCAGACAGACCACACCCCCACCAAACCCATTTTTCTGTTTATATGGGTGTTATGATTTGAAGTATTTTCTGATGTACTCTGTTCACTCTTTGAGCTTCTTCAGTAAGAGCATCTATAATTGCACTTTTAAAATGTGTACAGACCCAGATGCCTACATTGGAATATTGGAAATAGTCCATTTTGGAAGTGCTATTTTTATAATTAGAAATAGATAAATGACCTGATAGAGACTGAATGCCAAAGATGATATGAAAATCAAGAAAAATTAAATCATTATTGCATACTTATCACTAATAAATGACAAGTATTTTTCTTCCTTTTCCACAAGATTTGGGATCCCGGTCAGAGGGATTAGCAGTCAAATCTCCATGCATGGAAGGTCAACAGTATCTTCCAGATGGGACTCCAGTCAGACACTATGATGTCCACAACCTTTATGGATGGTCACAAACAAAACCTACACTAGAGTAAGTGAAGTTTGCTTACTTCCTGCTGTCCACAAAACATCTTAGAAATTAATATTGTATGAACATTCCCATGGCAAACTCTTTATCAGTTTATTTAAGATGCCTGAGAGAGCTTTGCATAATGATATCTTTGATTCTTCAATCGGAAGCTGGTGTTGTTCCAGTCAGGTCTCAGCTCAGCGCAGGGATCGGCCCTGCGGTGCAGCCTGAGCTGCAGGAGAAGGTGAGGTGGGTCTGTGCAGGTCTGGGTTGGAGCTCTGCTTCCATGGTGTCACTGCAATAAATCCCCTCTGCACTCTGAGCCAGGGAGAGGGAAAAACCCTCACCCACTCACAGAGGTGCTGCTGCACCCCTGGCTGTCTCGGGACAAACTGGCAAAGACTTTATTTTGAGTTTATCAGCTTTAAAATCACTGACCCTGAGCAGACACAATTTACAAGGTACAATTTAAAGACAGTTCACCCAAGTCTGGTGCTAAAGAAGCTTATTTTGCACTGAGCTGGGGAGGAATTCTTGGTGTATCCTTTCTGAGGCTTCATCCCTGTTTGCTGGGCAAGCTTCACTGCTGACCTGCATTACAGAATAAGGTGGCCCCGGTGCTATTGCTCAGATGCTTTAGTTTGGATGTAATTACTCACCATCAAGTGTTTTCCTGTCCCAACACATTCCAAGACAACACGTTACCTTTCCAGCAGAGCTGTGTGTTATGAGACAACCCCCGAGGGCCCCCAGGGTGATGCTCTGCACTGCAAAGGAGGCCAGGAGATGAAGAAACTCGGGTGTTCATTGACAGGGCAGAGTGTGGAACAGTTTTTTGATCAGCTTTTGGGAGCGGTAATTGCTCAATGAGGGTCTCACATAATCACTGTAATTAAAATATAGCACACTTATTGTTTCTAGGCTTTGCTGGGATTGCCTGGTTAATTCATGGGGTTGGTACTGGTTTCCCCTTACACTTTACATCCAGTAAGGGAAAATGAAGATTGTTTTTCAGTGCTATTAATTTAAGAAGGGCTTGGTGTTCTCTACTTAAAACAAATCAAGTACGAGAGAAAAGAGGGAACAGTGACTTTTAAAATGCAAACTGTGTGCATAAATCTTTACTTTTAAGCATTTATTTTCCAGTTTCAAGGCAAATGTCATTATCTGTTCCTCTGAATAGGCCCCCAGCCTGCTTTAGATAAGGTCTGATCTAATGATAATGTATCTGTGCTGTTTCATTTACAATTCAAAAAGTATGCAAGGAACAGTTTTTCTTTATATGTCTTAACGACTTTGCAGCTCTTGGTAACTGATATTACAGCAAAGAAAATATCAAGGCTGCTTGAATGTTGGAGTGGATGTTGTGTCTGGCAGGGGGCCAGCGCAGCGCTGCCAGTCAGGGCAGGAGTGAAATTGCTGACAGGACAGGAAGGAATGTCTGATCCCTCTGCTGTCAGCCCAGTCACAGGGGGTTTGGGAATTGCAAGGGTGGGGTGGGTTGAGCCCTGGCTGGGCTCCAGGTGCCCACCAAAGCTCCATCACTGGATGATCCCTCTCTCTGGAATGAGCGGAGAAAGTATAAGGGAAGGCTCATGGACTGAGATAAGGACAGGGAGAGATCACTCAACAGTTACTGTCGTGGGCAAAACAACTGATTGTGGAATTTAGTTTAATTTATAACCAATCCAATCAGAGAGCATAAGGACCCTTAAAACCAAATCTTAATTCTCACCAGTCCTCACTTCTTCCCTGGCACAGTTCATTCCCTATTTTCTCTACCTCCTCCCCACCAGAGCTGGAGGAGAACAGGGAACAGGGATTGCAGTAGTTCATCCCGTGTTGTCTCTGCTGCTCCTTCCTCCTTAGCAGGAGGACTCTTCCCTCTCTTCCTCTGCTCCAGCGTGTGTTTCTCTTTCCATGGGCCCACAGGTTCCTGCCAGGACCCTGCTCCAGTGCAGGCATCCCATGGGATCACAACCTTCTTTGGGCATCCTCCTACTCTGGCATGGGGTCCTCTGTGGGCTGCAGGTGGATCTCTGCTCCCCCATGGACCTCCATGGGCTGCAGGTGGATCTCTGCTCCCTCATGGGTTGAGGGGCACAGTGGCTTCACCATGGGATCTCAGGGAAACTCAGCTCCAGCACCTGGAGCAGCTCCTGCCCCTCCTTCTCTGACCTTGGGGTCTGCAGGGCTGTTGATCCCACATGTTCTTACTTCTCTCTCCAGCTCCAGTTGCTGCTGGGAGCAATGTTTTCCCCTTCTCACACCTGTTATCTCAGCACTATCACCGTTGCTGATGGGCTTGGCCAGCGGTGGATCCGTCTTGGATCCATCTGGCATTGGCTCTGTCAGACATGGGGAAGCTCTGGGAAGTTTCTCCCTGAAGCCCCCACTGTGGCTCCCCTGTTACCAAAGCCTTGGTGTGCCAGCCCAAAGGAGCAGACAATAATTTGGCAGTAAGAAGAATGTTGCCATCATTTCTGTGTTTTAAGTGTGGTCTGAAATGTAGTGAAATATTTCCTTCTCTTTTGAGAAGTACCATAACAGAAATCACCACAATAAATTACCCAGCTCATGCAGATATTCTCACACTGGAAATTTATTGCAAATGTTATCTGCAAAATATATACATAGATACATATATATATTTCAGTCTGCAATTTATTCTTTGGTAGTAACTGAAGGAGTGCTTGTGAAACTGAAAAAATGTTGTAAAAATATTTTATTTTAATACTAAACTATCCAAACTATTGCACACAAAACTCACAAAACACTGACTTAAAAGTGAACATTTTTTAATGTAACTTGGTGTCATTCATGTTGTCCATCTGTTACACAGGGAAATTTCTGGGTATTGCCTTCATGCTGTTCTTTTGTAATGAGGTTCTTGCATGGCCAGAGCCCTTATTAGTGGATACCAGGAACTGTTTGGAGGTAAATTCAGGCTCTGAATAATTACTTCTCATGGATGGAGCCCAGATCTCCAGGACTGAGCCTCAGGTCAGCAGAACACTCAGATTGTCCTCATCCTTGAGGAGTTCTTTTTGTGCCATACACTGTTGTTACATTTGAAATTTTAGCTGCCATTTCCAAAGCTTTATTGACACAGGGAAACCAAGCAGAGGCTGAAAATGTTGGATAGTAGGTTACACAGAAATAAAAGATCCTGGAAAACTAACTTGGAAGAAATAATTGTGGCACATTAGTCTCATTTAATTGCTGTGGTAATTTAAGTGACTTGTGTATCTTTGCTGTAATTACAGTGCCACTGAAGCTGCAAATCCTATAGAAAAATAAGTAAATAGTGCCTTGTTGAAGTAGCTGTTTAGGCAATGGGGGTGGAGCTCACACTGGAGAGCCGGGGGATTTCATCAAGGCAATTCTGACTAGTACTGTGGTTTAGCAGAAAACAACTGGTTTGATGTGTTTGCTTCTAAACCAATCCATGTTGGAATTTCATACTGATATCTCGTCATCTTGGTGTTTCTAAAGTGAATTCAAATCCTTCCTGACACCTTTTTTTTTTTTTTTTTTTTCTTTAATTCTTATGATCCTTCTGCTGTGATTTTTTGCTAACTTATTTTCAACTGTTGCTGAAAGTTTTCAGGTACTTTAAGAAAGAAATTATGTGCCCTGGAACACATTGTGGAGCCTTTGGAAAATGTTCATTCATACTTTCCCACATGTAAGCTGGCCTGAGCTGGAAAACTGTATTTTAACCCCATTTCTTTTACCATCAGGTCTCTTTGAAGTTACAGGTTCTGTGACTCACAGTGAACTGCCATAAAAAGCTTGTATGGGTTGGATGTGTCCAGCGCAGCGCCTCACTATGATGACATAAATCCCATATATTTCTTTTCAGAGGCTTCTGTGTAATAAATTCTCATGCAATATTTCTCATGCAACTCATTTCTCTGTCTGTTTTCAATGCCAGAGCTTTGCAGGATGTCACCAAGGAGCGTGGGATCGTGGTCACCCGTTCCACATATCCCAGCAGTGGCAAGTGGGCAGGGCACTGGCTGGGGGATAACACGGCAGCCTGGGATCAACTCGCCAAATCTGTCATTGGTACGTGGGGGGGAGACCTCTGTGCTCATGGAATCACGGAATCAGAATGGTTTGGGTTGGAAGGGACCTCAGTCATCACACCTTCCTCTATCCCAGCTTGCTCTGAGCCCCATCCAGCCTCTCCTGGCTTCTCCTTCACCTACTTGCCTTTATTCATGTGATTTCGGCTGAAAAAGGCCTTTAGGTCAGATATCAGAATTTGTGGTCTGTTGCATTTTTACTTCTTATTCCTTCCTTTTGCCCCAGGTGCGGGAAGTTCTTTTCCACCCTTGGCACCAACCACTTTTATGCCCTGTGTGTTCCCACTCATTTTTTTGCTTGCTCCTGCCCAACCACCTCACAACCCTTTCTGCAGCAGCAAAACATGACACATTAGAGAAATCATGGGAGGTGTATTTGGTTTTTTTTATCTCTTCTCATTCAGCATTACAATAACTATTATCTATGTAACCATTAGCACACCAAAGGAGGGGGGAAAAAAGCCCAGCCAGTAATGTTGTTATATTTTCCTTTTCAGGGATGATGGAATTCAGCCTCTTTGGAATATCTTATGTAAGCTCACAAGTTATTAACTTATATTCAATTACCCTGACGCTGTACATGATATTGTAGTATTCCAATGAGATCATCTAAACATTTCAGACAGGAGCTGATATCTGTGGCTTCTTCCAAGACTCGGAGTATGAGCTGTGCCTTCGCTGGATGCAGCTGGGTGCATTTTATCCATATTCCAGGAATCACAACACAAAAGGAACAAGGGTGAGATGCAATTTTTTATTGGTTGTTGACAGCTGGGCCTCTGCAACACACATGCAAAGACCAGCCAGAGCAATGCACAAGGTGGCCTGGCTCAAAAAAACCCTGCATTCCAATAAAACGAATGAGAAAAGAACACATTTGGCTCTTTACCTAATAAAAATGGTCAATATTTATATATTTGCTTTGCTGTCAGCCTGCCCCTCACCTGGTGGGGTTCATACTCACAGCTACTCTGGGATTGGGACTACTGGAAGGAATCCTCTTCTAACTTGGCTCTGACTGAGTCAAACTCCTACAGATTTTCCCCCCTGTGCCATTCTGAT
>JAWWEU010000330.1:0-13919 GCA_035583155.1 Acropternis orthonyx | reverse complement strand
GGCTGGGTTTTGGGGGGGGGGGGGGCGGGGTTTGGGGGTGTCGGGGATGAATTCCCTCAGCCGCCGCCCCCTCCCCTCAGCCGCCCCCCCCCCCTCCCGCGCAGGCGCCGTTGCCCCGGTGACGGCGGACGCGGCGGGGCCAAGATGGCGGCGGCGGCCGCGCCCCCCCCGCCGCGCTCCCCCCGCCCCGCCCGGAGCGGCCCTCACGGGCGGCCCGCGGGCCCCGAGCCCCCGGCCCGCGGCCTGCGCCACGCCATGGACCGGCACGGGCCCCTGCACGCCCTGCCCGAGGAGATCCGCAAGGTACGAGCTCTGCGAGCGGCGGGACCCCCGAGCGCCCGGAGAGCGGCTCCCGCGGCAGCCCGGGGATGTTGCGCTGGCTGTGAGGGCTGGCACGGTGTCCGGTGCTTGTTGGTCCTGGGAGAGCTGTGGTGTTGGGTTTCACCGCTCTCTGTGCGGCGTAAGGGCACTAATCCTCTAGGAACCCTGCAGGGGAACGCCCCGCTCTGCCATGGTGGTGTCACTGCAGGTGAGTCCCAGGAACACCTCAGTCACTGCAGGTGAGTCTCAGAGAACACTTCAGTCACCCCAGGAGGGTCCCAGGGAACACCTCAGTCACTCCAGGTGAGTCTCAGGAACACCTCAGTCACTCCAGGGGAGTCTCAGGAACACCTCAGTCACTCCAGGGGAGTCTCAGAGAACACTTCAGTCACTCCAGGGGAGTCTCAGAGAACACTTCAGTCACTCCAGCGGAGTCTCAGGAACACCTCAGTCACTCCAGCGGAGTCTCAGGAACACCTCAGTCACTCCAGGGGAGTCTCAGGAACACCTCAGTCACTCCAGGGGAGTCTCAGGAACACCTCAGTCACTCCAGGTGAGTCTCAGGAACATCTCAGTCACTCCAGGTGAGTCTCAGGAACACCTCAGTCACTCCAGGTGAGTCTCAGGAACACTTCAGTCACTGCAGGTGAGTCTCAGAGAACACTTCAGTCACTCCAGATGAGTCTCAGGAACACCTCAGTCACCCCAGGAGGGTCCCAGAGAACACCTCAGTCACCCCAGGTGGGTCTCAGAGAACCCCTCTCTCTGTCCCATTGTTGTCACTCCAGGTGAGTCCCGGATTTTCCCATTAATGGCATGTATTGCTGCCGTGAGTTTGGAATGACTGGGAGCATAACATGTTCCAGAGGAGTATCAACGCACACAGGGACGGAACATTCCCCTTCCTCTTCCCTGGGCTCTGCTCTTGGTGTGCTCTTTTGTTTGGCAGACAGGTTATTGCCAGTGTAACAGTGCTGCTGTTTGTGTGGGGTCATTTGGGAGGAGGCTCCACTCAAGTGGAACATGAGTCACTTTCTGTAACACTGCCAGGTTTTTACTTTAGCAATAAACCACCCAACTGTCTTAATTTCTAAGTCTGCATCTCATAATTAACAAGTCATTTAAAAGCTTTTTTTACGTAGTCTGCAGAAATTGTCCCTGGAATAGTCCAGGAAACTGTTGAGGCAATTTCCAAGATGACTTCTGAGGGTTCAAGGATGGGTAGGATAGACGGAGGAAGGGGAAAGGAACATTTGCCCTTAAAACAAGGGGAGGGGAAGAAACTGGGACCCTTAGAGACTCATGAGCAGCTGTTTCGATAGCAGGAAAGATCCCAATATGTTTGTTTATTTAGAAGTTAGTGTTTAAGCATTGACAGGGTAAGGTGATGAGCAAAAATGAGTGCAGGCTTCTCAGACAAACCAGTCGTGCCAAATTGTTGGATGAGGGACTTGTTCTGGATCTAATTACTGCTCAGCGTTTCCTTTAATGACTTAAAGCTGCAGTTTGGTGGCACTTGAGCTGTCTGTCTCTCGTTTGGATCAGTTCCTGATCCATGTGCCAGGCATATCCTAACACAAGGAGGAAGCAGGAGCCAGTGCAGGCACAGGCTGGGAACAGAAAGGCAGTGACATTAATTCTTTCAGCAGCAATGCTGGTGTCTGCTGGTTATCACTGAGCCAGGATCTTGGATTATGATAGGGAATACGCTGGTGCCAGTCTGGGAGGGGCTGTGAGCACCTGGGAGCACCATTAAACTCCATTCTTGGTAAGACATATTTTTAAAAAGTGAGTCCAATGCATCAATGCAAAATCCAAAGTAACCTCCTTGTCACTTGTCAAACAACACTGAGGTCTGTGATCAGGTCATGAGGAGAATATTAACAAAGGGGTGTTACAAAGAAAGAGGCTGCTAATATGTTAATAGCTGTAATATATTAATAGTTGTAAGAGGAATTGCATGTGAAACTTGGGCCTTCGTTGTCCCTCTGTTCAGGGCTCTTGAGGTTTCAGTTCTGAGCTGCTGTAAAAAAAAATAACATGACTGATGGAAATTTAGAAAAGAGCAGAAGTAGTAAAGAGCTTAAAACCCCTGTGTTTCTGTGAAAGGATGATAGAGCTGGGTCTGCTCATTCTGGGAAGTACTTGAGTAACTGTTCACTTGTGTAGGAAGACAGTGGTTCATTTCCAGATGCAAATTAGGCTTTTCCTCACCTTTCTCGTGTGCTTTGGTGGAATGCTATGAAGCTCTGGAGCAGCTCGCCCAGGGAGTTGTGGAATTCTTCCAGTGGGATTATGGAGGCAAACTTTTCCCACGGAGTAGAGGATGGGGCAGGGAGTCCTTTCAACTCCCTCCAGTTCTGGGGATTGTGTTTAACAAAAAGTCTGATGGGAAGACACAGAATTTCCAGATGCGTACAAGAATAGGCTTATGGTCCTGTCCCAGTCTACCCTCCACCTCCATGTGGGAGATGTGAGCTCCAAGGCAGCGACAGCGCTGGATTTTGGGATCAGAGAGTGCCGGGGTTTTACACATCCTTTGCTGCTGCTCATCCCCTCACTCAGCCACTCATGTTGGAGCTGTGCTACAGTTACAAGGTACAGGCCTTGATTACAAGTCATTCTCACAATTTCCTGTCCTTGTATCTTCCATCTTTTATGTGCACGTGTTCTCATTGCCTTCACAGTCTCTGATGCTGGATTTTGTAGCCTCTCTTTTGGAGTCTTTTGGATTGCTCCGAACACAGCAGAACTGGAGCCAGCTGTGCTTTGCTCTGCCAAAGGGAACACGTGCTCCCAAACATGCAGCTTGGAGGCCCAGGGAACACGTGTGTGTGGAGGGAGCATGTCAGGCACTGGGATTGCAGCCTCGGAGGGAGGAATATTCCCTTCCTGGGCTCTGCTTTGGGTTGGTTTGCTGGAGGTTGGGTTGTACTGACAGGGGAAGGGTGCAGAGCAGAGCCCTCATCATCCCTCTCCTGCGAGCTCCTGGTAGACGGAGCTCCACAAGCTGCTTATCAAGACTGTTTGTTAAACTTTAAAGGAAGTTTTATTCCAGAGGGAAGGAGGTTTCTTGGTGTCTTGTTAATGAAATGATAGATGTGAAGGGACTTTAGTTCTTCATGTTCTGACCAGTTTTGCATTAGAGAATCATGTAAAAATTTTACATGCTTTCCTCTCTTTCATTCCTTCTGCTCTCACACCTCTTTCTCACCAGATTCATCGCAAGATGGGTGCTATATAACAAAAAAAATCAACAGCTAAACATCCACATGCTCATTATGAAAGCTTAGAGGAATTTTTTTTGGTATTTGCAGCCACATATTTCTTAGAAACTAATTATTGCTAAAGATTGAAATCGCTGGCTTGTAATGCCTAATTTTAATGTATTTGCATGTCTTAGGAGTTTCTGCCATCAAACTGAGCCTGAGTTGTGTCCCAGAGCCCAGGAGGGTACAGAAGAAATTAGTGCTTCCTTGTCTCCAATGTCACAGATGTGTGTTTTTGGGGACTTCTGGTTTTGCTGTTTGTTTGGTGGTTTGGCTTGGTTTTATTTTCCCTCAAGACTTTCCGATTTCACCTTGGTAGTTGCTAGTGGTAGATAAATCTTTTCAATGCTGGTGAACTTTAATTAAAGTTCTGTTGTTGTCAACTCTGTGGAAGTTGATGGGAAGGTGCAGCTTTGCCCTGAAGATCTTCCTGGAACAGGAAATAGAACAGCAACCAAATGACCTCAGGCCCTCAAAGCAGCAAACAAAAAGTTATATTTAATCTCATATTTTATTTGGCAAATAAATGAGCTTTTCTAGCATAAATCCTGAAGTTAATAGGGCACAGGATCCCCTGTTGAGATCAGCAGTTCTGTCACCCCAGGACACGAGGCAGGGCAGGCGCTCCGAGGCTGTCCCACGCTGGGTACAGAACGTTCTGTGGTATCTGCTGTCCACAAAGTGCCACGTACACCACGAGCAGCAAGTGGGCACCCATCACACCTCCCACGTGTGCCGTGGATGGCCTCGCTGGGGGGGCTTTATGAACACCTGATGTTCTCTTGCATTTCTCCTGCTGTCTTTGAGCAGCGTGCTTGGTTTTTAATGCCTTCTGGGGCACGTAGTCCTGGCTGTGTTAGTGAGCTAAAGATTCTCCCCCACCCACCATGACTCGCCAGGCAGGAGGGAAGAGTGTGCTTAGAAGGTACAATATTGGTACCAAAAGCAGATCATTTCAATTTGTGCCATCCAGAGAACTGTGGTAGAATGGCAGCGTCCTGTTGGCACCTACCTTGTGAATTCTGCTGGGAATGATGTTCCCAAGTTTCTCCAGTGCCCACTGGGGTGTTCAGCACTTGGCCATAGGATTTTTCATGTTTGTGTGTCACTGGGACATGAAGCTTCAGCTCTGTGAGTGTTCTGAGTGATTTGAAACGTTAGAAAATCACAGAATCATAGATGGTTTGGGTTGGAAGGCACCTTAAAACCATTCCGTGCCACCCATGGGCAGGGACAATAAAACCAGGGCTGTATTCACTATATTGAAGCTTTTCTGCCCTTTCTGCAGCAAGTGTGTTGCTCAGAACTGGGGGGACTGGAGTCTCCTCACATCCCAAGCAGTGGGGTTGCAGCCAGGAGGGGCTTCCCAACAGTCCCAGCTGGAGATGCAAAGAGTTTGGCAGGCAAAGATCCGGTTAACAATGGGCTGTCTGGTGTGCTTTGTCAGGAAATGCTTCGCGGTTCCCTTCCGAGCTGGAGCATGCCATGGCACATCCCAGGAGAGCTCAGGAGCCCCGGGAAGGTCTGCTGGGGACACGTGTGGGCTGTTTGCAGGGCCCTGGAGTGGGAGCAGCTCCCAGCACTGCACTCCAGCCTTTTATGATTCATTAGTCTGGTTTCCTCACAGGCAGGAAGAAATCCAAGCTACCTGAAATCCGAGTGTTATTTCCTGTCGTGACAAACTGATTATTTCAGGGCTTGTTTTGAATGAAGCCACGTTCTGGTTTTACTCCAAGCCTATTTCTACTCTATTCACATCTATTCAGAGCAAGCACTGCGATTTGTTTTTTGCAACTGTGATTTTATGGAAGCGGAGCAAGTAATTCTGTGTACAGCATGGCCCAGCAGTACCAGCTGGATTGCTTTTTGGGTAGATACCGACTGACAGCTTGGCTCAAAATATGCTTTTTTTCTTTTAAGAGAAGTAACGTTTCTACTGAGACTCTTAAAAATATTTATTTGACTAAAACAAATATCAGTTTCAATCAGATAACTCTCCTTTTTGCATATCCAGCAGAAAACTCCTAGCAAATCAATGGTGTGGTTTGAGTCATGATTTCTTTTTGTGTACTAGGGATTGCCTGCTTTGTCAGGAGAGGGACCTGAAAGTGGTGTGGGAGAGGAGTGAAACAAAAAAGAAAGTAAATTTGGATAATAAGGTAGAATAAAACAACACACAGAAATAATTTAAGAGCATGCAGCTGCAGCATAATGAATTTTTTTTCTTGAGTTTTACATATTCAGCTACAAGTTCTGTTTGAAGAGATACAGAGTTCTTTGTTATTTGGCTGGAGCAATCTCAGTCCTACCAGATCCACCAAGAGAGCAAGAGCTGTTACTACAGCGTTTCGTGTCTGAGGAGCACTGGGTGTGTTGTAAGGAGTTTCTTCACCAAGAGGGCTGTCCAGCCCTGGCACAGCTGCCCACAAAGTGGTGGATCCCCATCCCTGGAAGTGTTCAAGAACGTGTGCATGTGGCACGTGGAGACGTGGTCAGCGGTGGCCTTGGCAGCACTGGCGGTGGTTGGACTCGAGGCTCTGGGAGGGTTTTTCCAAGCCAGACAGTTGTGGGATTCTGTGGTGAGTGATCCATGTGCTGGATCGTGCAATCCCGAAGCCCTGCTAAGAGAGAAAGGAGCTCATTTGTGTTTGAACAAGAATTCAGCTCTTCACCAGGGTGGTTTCTGTGGGTGGATCTGAAATAGGAGAGGAGAAGGAGAGTGCTGGCACACCCTGGAGCTGCTTGGTCAAGCTGAAATGGTAGAAATTCCTCTCTCATCACTCAAAAAGCTAAAAATGGTCCAGACCACCGATTTTTTTCTTTTTTTCCTTATAACTTATGCTCTACAGATGGAACTGAGTCAGCAGCTGTAATTTGAGGGATTATCCATCCTGGCTCAGTCCTTCACTTGCCGTGGTATCTAAAGAAATCTTTGTAACCATGGAATAACATCAGTGCTTCCAAAACCAAATGCAGAGTTAAAGCTGCTCCCCCAGATGCTTCATGGCATGTGGTGTAACGTGTATCACAACTGTGGCTCAAAATCTGGTGGATAAATCTCTTCCTACTTCAAGCACTTTGTCCTCAGTGAGTTTGTTTCATTCCTCATTGATTTTTCCCTTCTCTGCTTCCCCTCAGGGCTCAGGTCCCTTCCTACTCAGAGCTCTGATAGTTCCTTTTCTATTCCTTCCAAGAGTGTTTTTCCCCTGATTTTTTTTCTGCTTTGAGTTAAGAAGATGACACCAGTGTTTTGATCAAATGGAAACAGTGAATTGTGGAATCTGAAAACATAAATCACTGTGTATTTAACACACATTCTTAGTGATTACTCAGCAATCATATTGTTCCAGGGAAGGTTGGTTGTCAGTGTAAGAACTAATGAAAATGTTTCCTACAGACTTGTGTGTATTGCAGTCCTTGCAGGGTAATTATTAATGTACAGAGAAAGGTCCTGATATAGGCAGAATTTCCTTTTCTGTAGTTTTTTGGTTTTTTTTTTTCTGTTTGTTTGTTTGGGTTTTTGTTTTTTTTTTTTGGTTTTTTGGTTTTTTTTGCTATATAGCAAATACTTTAAAAATCCAACCTGTTCTGGAATCCTTCCAGGTTTTTACTTCACCTGAGGAGGAATGGACATGAAGAGCAGGACCCACTTCCAGCTGAGCCCAGAGAGATAATATTTGTTGTTCTATGATTTCATTTATTTTGCAGTTCAGTAACAAAAAATGTAGACATTTAGAAGGTTTAGTACTTGCACAAAGCCTTTGCAGCTGAGGACCCTGACGATTTTCAGTTGTTTTCAGTCCCAGAAGCCAGTGAGATTCCTAGCACTGTTTATTTTCAGGCAGCAGTGGTCGTGCTGCACAAGAGCACCACGTTCTCTCTGGGATAAGAAACCCCTCCTGTGCTCCCTAAAGCAGCTCGTTTTGTCCTTTTTCAATGCAGTAGAATTTCAGTGCTTTGGAACTTTATGGTAGTTATCCTGAATAACAGTTTCATATTTCCAAGCACGGTTTGCAGCTGCCAGGAAAAATAAACTTGCATTTTCAGTTCCTTCAGAGCAACTGTAACCAGGGGTGTTTTAAACTGGGGCAACACTAACAAAATGGGAAAATAAAGCCTGGCCAGGGCATGCTGAAATATCATTTTTATCAGCCTGTATTTAAAGTTCTAAAGATTGTTCAATTATGGGATAATGAGTCTTTAATATATAATTTTTGAAAGCTTGTTTTCTTTCCTCTGATTGTTTTCCATTTATTCCAATGTCTTAAAATAGCTTTTTTTTTTCTTTTTCTGTAGAACAAGGGATTCTTAATTTGACTTAAACTGGTTGCTGTTTTTCGCCTTTCTGATTTTCATAATTCACTGTTAGAGTCCTTATAGCAGTTGGTAATTATGCAAGAAAAAGTAATTGAGGAAAGGCTAAAGTGTGTTTTAAGCTCTCAAACACACAGTGGCTCTTCCAGCTGCCACCCATGGTCCACGTTCCATATCTCCAGGTTTGCCAAGACCTTTTCATACCTCTTGCTCTGAGGGGTCTCTCAGCAGTGTTATCAGTGTCCTCTGATCTAGTCTTGATTCTCCCCATCTCCTCTTAAATGAGTTTATGCTGAATTTATCCCAAGACCAGGGGGAAACCCATCAGGTTCAGGGCTCTGTGCTGGTGAGCAGGTGCTACGTGTGCCCTACTTCAAGGTTTATAATTTGATCAGTTAGGAAAGTACGTGTCTCAGTTTAATAAATGGTCTTTGTGAGTTGTGTGTTACGTGCTCGGTCGTTTTTAATCAGCCGTGACTATTTCATGCCAGCAAAGGGGTTCCGTTTCCCACGGCACTGCAGTGCTGTGGACACCACATCGCCCTCCTGAATCCCTTACTCACTGCAATTGTTGGGGTAAAGATTCTGGGTTACATCACTTGGTTCACTCTGCACTTACCTTGCCTGCTTCACTTGGATACAGCCCCCAGAAAACCACAGGAAATAACACTTTTCTGGCCCAGACGCTCATAGATTCATTAAGGAGATAACTTAGTTAAACACAGCGGTTTATTTTCAATTAATACATCAAGCAGAACTCAGAGGTACTTTAGAATTCCAGTGGGCGTTCCCACATGTTACATTGCCAGGGCTGATAAATCCTGGGAAGTCTCCAGTAAGGCAAAGCACTGCTGTAGCTTGGGTTCATTGTACTAATATGGAGTTTTTCTGTATTACTTGTTAAAGCAATACCCTCATCTGATCCTAAATGCTCTGGAAATGAAACGGTTTCAGTGACTCACATTTACTGCTATTGCTTAGTGTCACTCAGGGGTTTTTGGTTCAATGTGTTTCTCCCAAACAACTTTACCATTTTCTCTCTTCCCAGATGTCCCGGGACGAGACAGTGTGCAAATACTGCGGGGTCAGCTACTTGATCCTTCATGAGTTCAAGGTGATGGAGGAGAAAGTAAAGGCAATGGAAAAGGAGATTAAGTTTTACGAAGGAAGTCTAGAACGGGAGCAGAGGCTTCAAGCTGAATTACAGGCTCTGTACCGAGACCTTGAGCGCTGCCGAGCTGCCAGTGAGTCCAAAACAGAAAGGTCAGAGCACATCATCTCCTCTGGTGATATTCCCCTGGATGTTGTGAGGGAATTTCATCCCAAAGAGGTTTGAAATGCAAGTAACAGAATCACAGAATACACCGAGTTGGGAGGGACTCACAAGGATCACCGAGTCTTTCTTGTATTGGGTGCACCATATAAGATACTTTATGATATTATGTGATACTGTAATACTTTATTTAAATCATCTTTCATCCATTTGTTGGAAGGGAGCTTAAAATGCCTGCTTAGTTTAGAAACAGTCAATACATTTAAAGTGAGACAGAAGCCAGAAGGCACTCGGAGGTATTTCCCCTGCACACACTCCCAAAGGGAAATTATAAATATTTCACCTTACCATCTTGTAGTAGAGTTACAATATTTAGAATGAAATTGCTGTTGTGTAATTTTGACTGATTGTCTCATAGTAACACAGTAGAGAATTCCCAGTGTTCTTGCCCTGAGAAGCTCAGGGTTCACTCTCTAAAGGGCTCATATGAAAGGAATTAAGAACATTTTGAGTCCTGTCTGTGGTGTTCTTCAGGAACAGGAGCTTTCAAACCCTTGCAGACAGGTATGTGAATGTCCCAAGTGAAGGGGGAGTTTCAGACCATTAAGAACTGAAGTGATTAATGATAGACCTCAGAGCCACACTGGGATTTTCAGGACAGAGTGATTAGAACCTTTAAGTCTGCTCTTTCAGCTTGTACTTACAGGTTTTGTATCCTTTTCTTTGCTTGTATTTTGGAATCTATCATTATATTCCACTAATTGATTACAGGAGGACTATGAACAATTAATATTCATAGTCAGCTAATGAAAGATACTTTAAAAAAATGCAGCTGCTCAAAGTGACGTCTGATGGAATAAAGGGGGACATCAAGATCACCAGAAGCTGCTTGGTAATTTCTTGCTCTGAATCAAACTGTTTGTCAGAAGCTTTTGTAAGAATGAGATTATAATTTTAATTACCAGTTCAGCCACTTGGGTTTCTGGGACCCTCAGCAGGGGTGTTCTTGCCATGTTCACTCACACCAAGTGAGCCAGATCTGGTAAGGTGGGCATTCTGAGTGGAGATTGGACTGGAATGCTTTGGAAACCTGCTTTTTTTCCTTTGAGAATGACTCAAATACTGTTAAGAATTTAACGTTGCTATTAATAGAATTAGTTAGGCTTGTCTACTTGTCTACGAGTATTACTAATGAAAGATTGATTTTAGAGCACAAGTTCCCACAAAATTGAACAAAACACGTTTATCTTGTAGATCACTCTACTGATAATGTTTCTTGCAATGTTTTTTCACTTAAACTGAACATCCTCCACCCTCTCCTTCCCAATATTCAGCGTTTTCTTTGGTTTAACATCATGTTTTTAAAGAGCCTGTTTGTTCCTTGTCCCTTTGACGACCCTGGGTGGCAGAATTCAGTGTGTGAGCAAATGCAGTGACAGCACATTCTTCTTGGGGAGGGTCATTTGCCAGAGCTAGACTTGAAATTTTCATTGAGCTGACTTTTTGTAGTAAAGCTGGAACAGTTAATAAAAATTTTATCTCTGCACTTTTCCCCCCTAAGGCTCGATTTGATTTAGAGGCTGCTGAAATCAAGTGCAATACTTGCAGTGGGCTCCCATTCCAGCCATAAATCAACTGTTGTGCCTTGTTAAATAACTTGTCTAAATATTCTTTATCTTCTCCTTACTGTCCTGGGCCTCTCTTACTACCTTTTGCTGTTGGCATAAAGTCACTATTCAACATCCTCATTTCTGGGTCTGGCAAGTCTGACAGATCATTCCTCCCAGAAGCCAAATAGCCCTTTTTAAAGTTTTTATCTCTGGGAGACCAAGGGATTTAATCTTTCTTGTCAGTTCAGGCTGTTTCATTTTTTATGTTCCTTTTAGGTCCAAGCATTGCTGTTATTTGTACCTGTGGGTAACCTTGAAAGCCCCCTGGGAATGGGAGCTTTGGCAGAGATCAGTTACATGTCCTGTGGGGTTTGGGGACCATTAGTTAGTTCCTCTTAGCTATTCAAGCCTTATTCCGTGTTAACATCACTTTAATTTTGATAGTTAATTTAATTTTGATAGTTCTTGCCACATCCAATGTAAGAACTGTAAAATAGGTTTAAATGCTAAAGATGTCCTCAGGTATCTTGTCCACATGCTTCTCGAACACCTTCAGGGATGGTGACTCCACCACTGCCCTGGGCAACCTGCTGGAATGAAAATGAGCAGCCACTGGCTCTGAAATGAAAATGAGCAACTGTTGGGTCTGAGCAGATGTTAAAGTTTCATGGAGCCGAAAATACTGTGGTGGAACTTCTTTCGGGCAGCATGTTCCAGGCTCCTCTGTGCATCCTGTCCCTGCTCCAGCCAACGGGGGCTGCTGGGGCTCCTCCAGTCCTTCTGGGAATCACAGAGAGTACCAAGACTATTTACTCTGTTCTCTCACTTGTGTGAAAGGCCCTAAATCCCAACAAACAGGGTAATTTCTCCTGTCATCGCTTTAGGACAAAGAGTGTATTTGCAGCTCCTTCTTTATTTTCTCATCTATTCTTCTCCTGGCAGCACTGGGACTTACCATGTCCTCATTCCCCTCCCACTCCGGGCACGATTCCTCCTGTATTCCCCAGGAAAACGTGCTGGATGCAGAGATGGGCTGTTAATTCTCCCAGCTGAACTATAGGGCAGAGGATGAGATCAGTGTGTTCCCACCATTCTCTAAATGCCAGCGTCTGATGATCCATTGAACTTTTCCTTTGTGCTAAAAAGCACCAAAACAACATGTTTATTTTGCTCCCTCCCGGTGCCAGGAGAGTGCAACCGTCCTGCCTTTGCCGCAGGTTCTTTTGTGTGAGACTCACCCCAACATGCTGATAATGTCCCTTTGTTATAGCAGAGCTCTGGAATAGAAAGAGGAAGAAAATGTGTCCCTACTTATCTACCAGTTTCTGTTTTAAACCAAAAGATCTTCAAATATTGCTCATTCTAGACAAAGAATGGAAAATGGAAAACGAGCATCCGGTTTTCCCTGGATCCCAAAGTTTTGGTTTGTTTTGTTCAGTGATAAATCCCTGCTTTTTCCCTCATCTGCAAAAGTCGATTTGGATTCCTGTAGCTGTAAAGGGGTGGACATTGCCCTGTTAGTGCCAACAGTTCTGCTCCCAGACACAACCACCTTTATTCTCTCCCCTCCTGCCTCCCCCTCCGGGAAATTTGCAGGTAGTTCAGGGGAAATTCTCCTAAGAAGTTAAAGCCAGGAATTTCTTCGGGGTTTTTTGTTTGTTTGTGGTTTTGTGGGGTTTTGTTTTGTTGGGTTTTGTTTGTTTGTTTTTCGTTCGTTTGTTTCCTTCCAATGATCACGTCTGAGCACCAAGACTTGCTTTTTGACTCCCAGATACTCAGTTCTGATTTGGTCAGCGCTCTGCAGATGCAAGTTTCTTTATCTGGACTAATATTTCTTTCAATGTGCGTTTTGGTGCAGGTGTGCTGATCTATGTGATAACAGTAACTAGTGTATTTCCATATTTTGTCTTTATATATATATTTTCGTGCTATAAATCATTCTCATTTTCTGCTGCTTTTTAAAATTGAAGCCGAGGCTTCTGCCGGCCTTTGGGTTTGTAAAATATTTGCCGATTCAAATATTATTTATTTACCTGTGACAGGGAGTCTCCAGTAGGGAAGTAGATCATTTACTCTGCATGAACAGTGAGTGCTGAAAGCTTGAAAAGGGGCTGGTTTTTGACAGTTCCTGCCAATTGGAGCTGTATTTTGGGGACAGAAGGCTGGTTTGGGATGGCTATCTACAGAAAACAGCTGTGCTGCAGCTGGGGCTGCGGCGCTCTCTGGGTTCCTTCCTTCGCCTGTACCGCGGGATGGCGATTGGATCGACTCCTCTGTTCCTGGGCACTTCCATTCATTCCGTGACAATTGTGGGAATTCGTCCCGAGGTGCCGAAAGAACGGTGTTTAACCTGTGTTTATTTACACTGAGGCAGCCGGGCTTGCCGGACAAAGCGGTGCTGTATAAGGGGGTGGTTCGGCAGGGCTGGGGAGCCCCCTGCGCTCCCCGGGCCGCAGCACCCCCCTCCTCCGCTTCCTCCTCCTCCTCCTCCTCCTCCTCTGCCGGGCACAGCCAGGGCCTGAAGGAAAGGCTGCTTGCTTCTCCCGTGTCCGTCATGGGGCTGCTTTTCAGAATCTGTGCCAGGGATGAGACTCACAGAACGGTTTGGCTTGGAAGGGACCTGCAAAGGCCATGGTTTCAGTAGGAGAGAGGGTACGCAATGTGTTTCTGAGTCCTGATAACAGCAAGGTTTTCTTTCCCAGATTTAAATTCGTTTTTGGTGTCAGCTAGGAAGTAAAATGCTGAAAATTGTCACCTGCGCTGTCATTTAAAAACCCATCAGGTGCCCTTGTGAAGCACCTGGAAGATCAGGGACAAGGAAGCATGAAAACAGTTCCATGATCAGGAGTGTGATACCGAGGGCAAATTCCCTCCATTTGGAGGCTGATACCTGTGTGAAATACGTGATGATCACCTCTGAAAAGCCCTCCAGGATGTTTCCCAGAGAGGCTGTGGCTGCCCCTGGATCCCTGGGAGTGTCCCAGGCCAGGCTGGACGGGACTTGGAGCACCCTGGGCTGGTGGGAGGTGTCCCTGCCCGTGGCAGGGGGTGGCACTGGGTGGGCTTTGGGGTCCCTCCCAACCCAAACCTGTGTGGGATTCAATGTGTTTAATTTAAAGCTGACACAAAAGG